>JAODAL010045320.1:0-32044 GCA_025379985.1 Phyllomedusa bahiana | reverse complement strand
GGATTGGTTTGTCCAGGAGCATCGGGGAAACGGAATCTTTGGAAGTGTCCGGGACCCGGTCAGTGTAAAAAGGGTAAGATTAATTAGTAAAATAGACCAGTTGTAGAACCGAGTGCAGATTTTGGCTGTGCCCCAGGGGGGGAAAGGTATGGAGTGAAACCAGGAAGATCAGTTTTGTTTGGAGAGGGAGTCTAGAAGGGGGAAAAAAACAGTAATTGCCCGCCCGTGCAGGGGTCTTAAAAAAGGGATGTGGATTGTGTCTAGGGGGGCGTTTTCTAAACCAGGAGATGCTGGATTATGTCAGGGATCAGTTTTAAAAACCAGGAGATGCTAGTTTGCCAGGAGAGGTCATGTTTTAAACCGGGAGATGTTGGATTGGGCCCGGGGGAAAAGAAGGATTTCTAAACAGGAGATGTTTGATTATTTGTCGGGGGCGGGTCAGTGCTTAAACCAGGAGACTAGGATTTGGTCCAAGAGGTCAGTTAAACAGGAATGCTAGGATTGGGTCCAGGGGGTCAGTATAAAACCCCAGGAGGAGAAATTTATTCGAAGAAAGGTCATGCTAAACCAGGTTTTTTTGATTTTTTCGGAGCAGTATCAAACCGGGGAATTTAGGTTTTGGTTTCCAGGGGGGTCAGTATAGACCGGGGTGCTTTTTGTTTCAGGAGAGGTCAGTTTTTAAACCAGAGAGCTACCAGGAGATGCTAGGATTGGTGTCAAGTGAGAAGGTCAGTTGCTATAGAAACCAGGATGATGCTAGGGATTGGTTGTCCATGAAACAGGCCGTAATGCTAGAACAAGGAGATGCTGGATTAGTTGTGTCAGGAGCGAGGTCAGTTCTACTACCAGTGGAGTTCCCTTATGATTATAGTCCGGAGCAGAGTCAGGGTGGTAGAACCAGGAGATGCTAATGTATAAGTGGTCCTACGGTAGCAAAGTGTCAAGTGCTAGAACCTAGGAGATGCTAGGATTACTGTTTCCAGGAGCAGGGGTTTGTTCTAAAACCAGGAGTATGCGTAGGATTACTGTCCAGGAGCAGGTCAGTGCGTGAACTCAGGAGATGCTAGGATAAGTGTTCCATGAGAAGGTGGCAGAGTTAGAACCAGAGATGCTAGGAATATGTTGCCCGTAGGCAAGTCAGTGCTGTAGAAACCAGGAGATGGACTAGTAATGGATGTTCCAGTGGAGGGTGTGAATGGTGTCAGTGCTATAGACGCAGGAGATGCAAGGTTTAGTGTGTCCATAGCAGGTTCAGTGCTTAAACCAGTGGAGATGCAAGTGTTTTAGTGTCCAGGAGTCATGTGTCAGTGTGCGTAGGAACCTGGAGATGTTTAAGAAGAGTGTCCTTTGGGCAGGTCTACACGGAGTGAAAGCCGCGCGGGCTATTGCTTATGTATTAGTGCCGCAAGGAGCTGAGTCAGGGACTTGAAAAGGATTATGCTAGGATTTAGTGGTCCAGGAGCAGGTCAGTGGTTAGAACCAGGAGGGATGTGCTAGGGATGTGGTGTCCAGGAGAAAGTCAGTGCTAGAACAAGGAGGAGCTTTGGAGCTAGTGTCCAATGTAGTCCTGGTCAGTGCTAGACCAGGGAGATGCTTGGCCCCCCCATACTGCCATGTACAGGTCAGTGCTAGTGAACCTGGCAGATGCTAGTTAGGATTAGTGATCTGCATGGAGTGGTGTCAGTGGTTTAGGAACCAGGAGGATAGCTAGGATTAGTGTCCAGGAACAGGTTCAGTGTTTGATCCTGGAGATTCTGGATTAAGTGGTCCAGGAGCAGGTCAGTTGGTTAGAACCTGGAGGGGGTGTAGGTTCGGTGTCCAGGAGCAGGGTCATGTGGCTAAAACAGGAGTTTGCTAAGATTTAAGTCGTCAAGAGGAAGATCAGTGCTAGAACCAGGAGATGCTAGGGTTAGTGTCCAGAAGCAGGTCAGTGCTAAAACCAGTTGATGTTATGATTATTGTCAAGAAGCAGGTCAATGCTAGAACCAGATGATAGGATTAGTGTCCAGGAGCAGGTCAGTGCTAAAACCTTGAGATGCTAGGATTTGTGTCAAGGAGAAGATCAGTGCTAGAACCAGGAGATGCTAGGAATAATGTCCAGGAGCAGGTCAGTGCTAAAACCAGTTGATGTTATGATTAGTGTCCAGGAGCAGGTCAATGCTAGAACCAGGAGATGCTAGGATTAGTGTCCAGGAGCAGGTCAGTGCTAGAACCAGGAGATGATAGGATTAGTGTCCAGAAGCAGGTCAGTGCAAGAACCAGGAGATGATAGGATTAGTGTCCAGAAGTGGTTAGTGATAGAACAAGGAGTTGCTAGGAATAATGTCCAGGAGCAGGTCAGTGCTAAAACCAGTTGATGTTATGATTATTGTCATGGAGCAGGTCAATGCTAGAACCAGGAGATGCTAGGTTTAGTGTCCAGAAGAATGTCATTCCAAAAACCAGTTGATGTTATGATTAGTTTCCAGAAGCAGGTCAGTGCTAATACAGTTGTATGTTTTTTGATTAGTGTAAAGGTGTCAGGTCGCCAATGCTTAGAGAAATGCCAGGAAGATTCTATGATTATTGTCAGGAGCCGAGGGTCGCATGTACTGTGATAGAAACTGGAGGTTATTTTAGAGAAGAGTGTCCCATGGGCAGTTCAGGGAGAGAACTGGGCAATGCTAGGATTAGTGCCAAGGAGCAGCTCAGGGACGGAACAAGGAGATGCTAGGATTAGTGTCCAGGAGCAGGTCAGTGATAGACCCAGTAGATGCTAGTATCGGTGTCCAGGAGCACGTCAGTGGTAGAACCTGGAGATGCTAGGATTAGTGTCCAGGAGCAGGTCTGTGCAAAAACAAGGAGATGCTATGATTAGTGTCCAGGAGAAGGTCAGTGCTAGAACGAGGAGATGCTAGTATTAGTGTCCAGGAACAGGCCAGTGCTAGAACCAGGAGCGTTGCTAGGATTGGGTGTGCAAGCGAGAAGGTCAGTGCTAAAAACCAGGAAGATGCTTAGGATTGGTGTCCGATGATAGACAGGCCAATGCTAGAACAGGAGATGCTAGGTATTAGTGTCTCAGGATGAGAGGTCAGTTCTACACGCAAGGAGATACTATGATTATAGTCGATGTGAGCAAGGTGTTCAGTGTGAGAACCAGGTAGTTTGATAAGATAAGTGGTCCTCGAGCAAGTAGCAGTGCTTAGAACCCAGAGATGAATGAGGATTACTTGATCCAGGAGGAGTGTTTGTGCTAATAAAACCAGGTGAGATGCTAGGATGTACTGTCGCCAGGAGCAGGTCGAGTGCTATGAACCCAGGAGTGCTGGTATTAGTGTCCATGAGTAGGTCAGTGTTAGAACCAGGAGATGCTAGGATTAGTGCCCAGTAGCAAGTCAGTGCTAGAACCAGGAGATGCTAGGATTGGTGTCCAGGAGAAGGTCAGTGCTAAGACCAGGAGATGCAAGGTTTAGTGTCCATTAGCAGGTCAGTGCTAAAACCAGGAGATGCAAGGTTTAGTGTCCAGGAGCAGGTCAGTGCTAGAACCTGGAGATGTTAAGAAGAGTGTCCATGGGCAGGTCACGGAGTGAACCGGGCAATGCTAGGAAGAGTGTCCCAGAGCAGGTCAGGGACTGAAACAGGAGATGCTAGGATATGTGTCCAGGAGCAGGTGTCGTTTGACTGACCAGGATGTTGCATAGTGTATTAGTGTCCCGGAGAGGTCTAGTGCTAGAACCTAGGAGATCTTAGGATTAGTGTCCAGGAGAAGGTACAATGGTTGAACCAGTGAGATGCTAGATTATGATGTGTCCAGGAGCAGGTCAATGTAGAACAGGAAAGATGCTAGGTTGGGTCCAGGAGCAGGTCAGTTTCAGTCCCTGGAGTGTTGAACCGGGAGATGTTAGGATTGAGGATTTTGTGCTCTCCACAGGGAAATAAAAGCCCATGGTGGCTCAGTGGTTACGCACCAGGGTTCACGCGGTTGGCTGTCACACTGTGGTTGGCACTGTTGTCTTGCTGCACAAACAACATCTACAATGAATTTGTAAGATTTACCCTTTGTTAGAAAACAAAAAGATTAACAAACTAGAACCTGGAGAACTAGAACCTGGAGATGCTAGGATAGGTGGTTATCTCGCTCAGCAGATAGTGACTGAAACCGCAGGGGGCTAGAAGTAGTGTTGCAGGTAGAAGTTGAGACTTAGTCCTTGATGTGAACTGGGTAGATGGTAGGAATTTGTGCTCCAGAGAAGTTATAGCGCATTATGGCTCAGTGGTTAGCACAGTTGCAGTGTTCGACCCCCGCCCCTTTGGCTCAGTGGTTAGCAGTCAGTGTTTGTAGCATTGTGGTCTCAGTGCTGTTAGCACAGTTGAAGTTCGGTTTGGCTCCAGTGTTTTAGAACATAGTTGTGCTGGTGAATCATTGGTTTATCACTGGACAGCACAGTGGCTAGCACTTGTGGTTAGCACTGTTGCCTTTGCTTCACTGAGACCTTGGGTGTTCAATGTTATCAATAAAACAACATCATGAAGAAGTTGTTCTATGATTTCCCCTTTGTTTGAAATAACAAAATGATTTAAAGAAACGTTTTTGGGGATTATTTAATGTTTGGAATAATATCAAAAATCTTAGAAAGAGTTCGAGATAGTTTTTACAATACATGTTATGTCAGGTGTTGGAAATTGTGGATAATTTGGAATACACCATGTGCCGCTGTGATGATTCCCACTCCAGGGACCATTAGGGGTCACCTTTGTTTACTGTTAAGTTAAATTTTAGATAGGCTGTTACCTTAAGTTTGATTAAAGCCCTGAGGTGAGCGCGAAAACATGGTCTCTGTGCAATTATTATATTAGCCGTCAAAAACAACAACAACTCAGGTGGGTACCCATTAGAGGAGGCTCAGATGCTACAAAATATCAGAACATAATTAGACTATTAATTCCTGAGAGATTTATAACCACAATTAATAGTCCTCTAATTTAGTACAAGAGGTATAAATAGACAGTGAAGGAGCCTGGAAGAAGCTTCTCTGTGGAGCAAAGAAACCCCCATCTAACAAACTGCAGGGAAAGAATCCAAACAGTCGCCTATATCCTCATTAATTTAGAGCTCTTCCTGATATTAAATTAATAATAATAATAATAATTAAATTGATTAATAATTATAATAATAATAATAATAATTAATTCTTTATTTCTATAGCGCCAAATCATATTCCGCAGCACTGTTAAAATTCAAGGTTGTGTAAACATACAGTCATTTAACGACATTAAAGTACCTTACAAATGAGGACACAAGGTGTGAGGGGCCCTGCTCGTGAGAGCTTACAATCTAAGTGGTATGGGGTGGAAAACATACGCGGTTTTAAGAAGATGCCAAGTTTTTAACAATGGGTCCGTCCATGTTTCATAAAATAGGGGGTGGTTTACATGAAAAATGGATGAACTGCCACCTCTGACTGTTACAGCTATATACAATTAGTTGGCCTTGAGTGCCAAGTTGCAGGTATGAGTGAACTAGATTGTGTGATAGGCCAGTTAGGGATCTTGGTGGGCAGACGAGATTGAGTGTATTTTCAGGGCCCTCTTAAAATGTGAGGGTTGTGAATGTGCCTGATTGCCCCGCTTGTGTGGTAGGCATTATTCCAGGATGAATTGGGTGGCCCGCACGTGTGAAATCTTGTAGGCGGGCATGGGGATGAGGTTCGGGATAGATTGCAGCGCATGATGTAGTCTGATATCATCATGCAGACGAGGCGGAGAGCATGGGTAGGGTGGTTAGAACAGAGTACTAGGAGGATGATGTATGGGAGGAGCAGCGTTGTGGATGAGCGTTGTATGGGGTGAGTGTGCTGAGTGTATAGCTGTATCATGTACTGGTGTAGGGGCAAACCGCATTGTGACTGTATGTACTGACACAGGGTAGAGGCATCAGTTATGTAGCGGCTGGAGAGACGACAAGCCTGGCTGCTGCATTCCTGGACAGATTGGTGAGAGGGGAGAGTTTTGCAGAGTTGGGAGGGATTCGTTAGAAGCTCAAGTAGTGCTGTAGTCAAGATCGAGAAAGAATAGAGAGCAGGTAATGGAGAGTTTGATGTGCGTTTCCACATGTGAGGGAAATGGACGGATTTTGGAGTATATCTCTTGAGGTGCAGTGTGTACAGGAAGCGGGAAAGGGATTGGATATTTGAGGAGGAAGGTCAGATCAGAATTCGCTAAATAAAACCAATAGACAGCGGGCTGCTGCCTGGTGGAATTGGTTGTGGGTACCACATAGACAGAAACAGATAATGCAGGGGGTGGGGGGGGTGGTTGGTTAGTAGATGGCGGAAAAAGACAAGAAGTTCAGTCTTTGTGTGAGGGTTTGTAGGGTTTTCAAGTATGGGATGTGGAGTAACATGATGGCTCAGAAGGCAGCGGACAGATCAGTTCACTGGTTAGTTTTGTAGCAGGCTGAGTGATGTCACGGGAGAGGTGTATAATTTGGGTTGTCGTCCGCCAGTAGAGAGATGGTACTGGAGCCAAATTAATGATGGTATGTGTCATGGGGGTTTGGTGTTCAATGAAAAGAGGATAGGGGATCTAGTAACTGATCCCTGAGGAACTCGCTCAACAGCATAGAGGGAAGTAGGAGAGGAGGTCTATCCTGAAAAGTGAGACATGAAGGAGTCGTTGGGTCAGAGTAGGGTTGGTATCGAGAACCAAGCGAGAGCGGTGGCCTGGAGGCAATGGTGCTGAGCATGCTGAGGAGAAGTGGTGAGTCCAGCAGTGTGCAAATGCTTGCAGAGAGATCCAAGAGAAGTAATCAATGAGTAGATTATCCTGAGATTTTGCTGTTAGGAGGTCTTTTGATGACTGTTAACTAGTGACAGTTTCCGTGGAGTGTTAGGGTTGCGGAAACTAGGTGATCTTGCAGCTGGTCAGGAAGAGAGTTAGGCAGGAGAAGACAGCGGATTTAGGCGAGAGTAGACCAAGCGTCCAGGAGTTTAGAGCATGAAGGGCAGGTTAGAGATTGGTCGCGTAGTTATCAGCACAGGACGGGTCCAGAGAGGGCATTTTTAGGTTAAGGGGTTATGATGGGTTTTGGTTTGAAAGGAGATGGAAATGATCCAGTGGAGAGAGAGAGGTTACAAGATAGCAGTTTGGTGAGAGAGGAACTGAGCTGGGAAATTAGATCTGGTACGAGGTGGGAGGGATGTGGGTCAGTAGAGCAGGTTGGTGGGTTTGTACTGGAGCAGAACAGGAAGAAGCCTGGACACTTATTCCTCTGTCGTCGGGTTAAGGGCTGCGCAGTGTAGAGTATGAGGACGTGGGGGGAATGGGACATGAAGGGTATATATTTTGGGATTGTGATGTGATGATTTTTGCCGGGATATTTTTCCAATTAGTTGTCTTTTGAAGTGACGTGGCCAGGTTCTTCAGCACGTAGGTCATGTTGAACGGCAGCCTGGAGCTTTAGGCCTTAGGAGGGAGTGGAAGGTGTGTCAAAGAGGCGTTTTGGGTTTGTTGTTGTAGTGTGGAGATGAGGGGAGGTTGAAATATTTTAGTTGTGTAGGGCAGTGTGACGTCTCGCACACTTCCTGCTCGCACATTGAATTGTAGTGGAAAAGTCTGAGGTAGCTTATGACTTTCTCCACAGCCGCTCCAAGCACGCGCTACACTGGAACATCGTCTGGTAGATAGAAAACGGAGTCTGAGGTTCGGGCGGGTGTGCCAAGGCTTGCGGCGCGTCTGACTCTGGTGGTGCGGTGGTGTGATGTGGTGCAACATGGTCCAGGTGTGGTAGTTTGTGAGAGTTTCATTGGTAACGTTTGACAGGCTGTGCGTGTCTGACAGGAGTAGGGAGGAGAATTGGGGGCAGTGAGGACTTGTATTGGTGTCTGTGAGTTCCTGAGTATTAATGGGGCGTTTGAGCGGATATTTGTGTAATGATGAGGGCTAGGTTTGTCAGAGAAGTGAGAATTTGTCGATAGAATGTAAGGAGGATAAAGATTTGGTCAGAGAGAGCCATAAGCGGAATTTGTGAAGTTAGAATGTGAGGAAGATGACAGAAGAACAGATCCAAGGAGTTCCCATCCCTTGTGGGTTGGGAGTACCGCAGTAAAACCTTGAGAGGCCATGAGAGTGAGGTTTAATGAAAGAAACTGTGAGGCAGAAGGAGACATTGGGGGTCATCTACATGGGGATGCTGAATGTGTCACCCATGATTGAGAGTTGGGTATTTCAGAAGATGGGTAAGTGTGGGAGAGCCGGCTGTGCAAAATGGATCCCAGGAAACTGGCGGGGTAGAGCCGGTTGGGGTCTGTAGGACAACTGGCGATTTCTGATGTATAGATATGAGCGCGACTGCAGGGTATATAGAGTTCTAGAGGGCTGTGCGCGGATGCATCACCTTTTCGTGTTGTGTGTGTGTGTTGAGTGCGTTGCAGAGGAAGTGTGATACCGTGGTAAGTGCAGTGCTTTGCCTCCTAGTGTGGACGGGGAGAGAAGTATGCCAACTCCTCCAACCCGGAGCCTGGTTATCAGGTCTGGGGGTTGTGGGTGAAGTTGTAGATGCCCACACATTGGTGAAGAGCAGCAAGGGAAGAGGTGGGGTGTCAGAATTGCTGGAGCCATGTTCTGTGGAGGGCCAGACAGAGTTGAGGAGTTGGAGTAGAAAAAGGTCATGAACAGCCGGTGTAGTTTGTTGCAGATGGGATCTCGGAGCGTTCCATAGAGCACACTTAAAAGGGGCAGAAAAAGACGTTACAGCGGAATGGCAAGCATGGTTAGCAGGGTTTCTATGGGAGGCTGAGGAGGTGGTGGATGAGAGTAAAGGAAAGGTGGCCCTGGGGTTGGGAGAGTTAGGTATGACATGCCCTGCAGACGAGAAAGCAGGAGATATGAAAAGAGACAGCAGGTTGGGTCAGTGATGAATAAGTAGCGGCGTTTTTGTGCAGTAATATGTGAGCTGGAGGTTTGGGGTTGGTTGAAAAGGGAAAAAAATATAGCGTGTGGATGAGTACATAGGTGAGTGAAGAGTTGAGAGGTGCTTAGAGAGTGGATAAACTTGTCTCGAGGCAAGTAGGGATGGTTAGATGGAGGTCAGATGGCTGCAAGGTAGATGAGTAATACAAGAATGTAAATATAAGGAGTATGCAAAGAAGTGTAGCAACGTACAAAAAGGCGAGAGTCCCTGTTCTACCTCTTCTGCTCCCTTTGCCTCAATTCAGGGTAATTCTGATGGATTGCCACTTCTAAATGTGCATTAGAAATTTGGCACGTGAATTGTGGCCCCCAGACCTCGGTCACAGACACAGTCTGCAACTGTTTATGTGCTCAACTATGATGAGTTCAAGAAATGAGCATTAGGGTTTCAGTGTCGTAACGAGTGTGGAGCTAAAATAGCTCTGCACAGATGCAGAAACTTCAAGGGGAGTATCTGGGATATTGATGGCCGCGTTATACAAATAAAACACAGTGATAAAAAATATGGAGAAGACAGAGCTGGGCGAAAATATCTAGACAAAAATGTACAATGTTGAAAACTAAGCAGAGACTTCAGTGTAGATTATATTTGCGGTGGGATGGCTGGGACTTGCTGTGATCAACAGACAGGCGTACCATTTATGTCTAAGACAGAGACAGCCTAGACATTATAATGCGGTGGTGGCTGGCGACTTGCAGTTCCACGAGACAGGAAGTACCATTTAAAACTAAGCAGAGAGACAGCTAGACATATAATGCGGTGGGATGGCTGGGACTTTGCTGTTCCACTGTCAGACGTATCCCTTTAGAACTAAGCAGAGAAAAGCTAGACCATATATTGCGGTGGGATGGTGGACTTGCTGTTTCCACAGGACAGACGTACCTGTGAAGAAATGGACGGAGGCTAGTACAGAGGATATTACCGGACTCATAAGTTCGTGCAGTTATTAAATTCAGGAATAATTCTGAGGATGGCCACTTCTAAAATTTGGCACTTAGAAATTTGGCAGTGGAAAGTTTGTCCCCAGACCTCGGGTTCACAGACACAGGCTCTGCATATGGGAGGTCAATTATATACAGTTAGAGTGTGCACGTGTAGGATATACTTGATGCCAAGACTTAGCAATCCAATAAACCATACGGGGGACTCACCCATCGTCTTTACACTCGGCCAAAGGAAAACAACAAGAGGAGCCTTTCATCCAGTTCAGGGGTCGAGAGATTTGCGCATGAATTTTGAAGACCAATTGATTTTTAGAGATTAATAAAAGGTCCAAGTCTAGCTGTGCATTTCTAGCTGTAATATTGCTATATAATTGTCAAGACTCACGCTTTGTTACAGTCATCGAGAGAACGGCAAAGCACAAAATACTCTGTAAACCATCCGTGTTCCAAAAACTTCTGAATAAGCTAGATGCTCAAACATGACAGGAAAAGAGAAACCGAGACAAATACGCAAATAAGTACTATTCTAGCTGGTGCAGTCTAGTATGTATACTACATTACTTATCTTGTATGCTGCATGAGTTGATACTTGTTTTATCCTCTCATGAGCTGCACTCACTATTTCTGCTGTGCAGTCACTGTATACAATACATTACTTATCCTGTATGCATCCTAGTTATCCTGTATTATTCCCTTCTCAGCTGCACTCCACTATTTCTGCTGGTAGACTAGTCACTGTACATTTACATTACTTATCCTGTGGTTACTGATGCTGAGATACAGTCCTGGATTATCCGTACAGATAGCTGCGTCTCACTATTTGCTGGTTGGAGTCACTGTGTACAGTACATTACTTATCCTGTTATGGTTACCTGAGTGTTACTGATCCTATTGTTATCCTCCAGAGCTGCAATTCATATTATGCTGGTGCAGTTATTGTACCATACATCACTTTCCAGTACTGATCCGGAGATATATGTCTGTTATTATCTCTCCAGAGCTGCGCTCACATTATTCTGATGTTGCAGTCACTTGGTACATAATTATGCTTTACCGGTGTATGATCCTGAGTTACATCACTGTTTGTTATCCTCCAGAGGCGCTGCACTCTACTCTTATGCTTGGGTAGGCAGTCACTTTGTACATACATCACTTATCCTAGTACTG
Source organism: Phyllomedusa bahiana (assembly GCA_025379985.1). Classification (NCBI taxonomy): domain Eukaryota; kingdom Metazoa; phylum Chordata; class Amphibia; order Anura; family Hylidae; genus Phyllomedusa; species Phyllomedusa bahiana. The sequence continues at coordinate 20,983 of JAODAL010045320.1, read as the reverse complement.
ATCTGAGTTTACATCCATTGTATTGTATCCTCCAGTATGTGTGTCCTAATACAGCTGCACTCACTATGCTGCTCTGCTGCAGTATCTGTATCTACATTAGACCTATCCTGTATGATCATGTAGTTTCATCCTGTGTATTATCTCCAAGAGTCGGCCGCTCACATACTGCTGGTGTAGTTCCCACTGTACATACATTTACTTTTATATGTATGATTCCTGAGTTACATCCTGTTTGATCCTCAGAGCTGCAAACTCGATAATTCTGTTGGTGCAGTCAGTGTACATACATAAATGTTATCTGGACTGATCTGAGATACTATCCGTGTATTAACTCCAGTAGACTTGCACTCACTATTCTGCTGGTGCAGTGACTTTTTACATACATTTACCTATCACGCTTATCCTTTAATTTCCCCCCCCCCTTTTTTTATATTTGTGTTTTTCTTCCGCTCCTTCCCTTCTACTGTATCATGAGTTACATCCTGTATTATCCTCCAGTGCTGCGCTCACTATTCTGCATGGGGCAGTCACTGTACAACATGACGTTTATCCTGTATGATTCTGAGATACTTCCTGTATTATCTCCAGAGGTGCACGTCACTATCTGCTGTGCAGTCAAGTGTACTTATACATTACTTATCCTTGTACTGACGGCTGGAGATACATCCTGTTTTATTCCTCCAGAGATGCACTCGCCACTATTCTGCTGGTGCAGGTCACTGTACATTTCATTATTGTATCCGTACTGATCCTGAGTTACATCCTGTATTTGCCCTTTCAGAGCTGATAGCTTACTATTCTGCTGGTGTAGTCACTGTATGCATACAATTACTTATCCTGTACTGAGCTGAGATACATACTGTATTTGTTCCTCCATGTGCTGCGCCCACTATTCTGCTGTTGCAGCCACTGTACATACATACTCCACCCCTATCCTGTACTGATTTGAGTTACATCCTGTATCATCCTCCAGAGCTGCGCCTACTTTCTGCTGGTGCGATTCATCTCGTTACATTACATTTTATCCTGTACTGATCTGAGTTTACATCCTATATTATACTCCAGAGCTGCAGACTCACTATTCTGCTGTTGCTGTCACTTGTAACATACATTATTTATCCTGTGCTGACTCCTGATTACATCTGTATTATCTGCCAGAGCTGCCGTCTTCACTATTCTGCTCATAAACATGCTATTGCTCTTTATGGTGCCTCCCCCTTTTCACCTATTGTCTCACATTGTCTCAATAGACCAACCAAGGTATTTAATTCTGCAACTTATGCAAAAACCTGGAAACTAGTGTGTCTTCTCATGTGTTGAGTATCTGCTTTGCTTAACTCCAGAGTGTTAATATGGCAAGTAGCTCTCAGTGAGTCGGATGTGACATGGGAAAAGTTTTTTTGAATGTATTTAAGTTTTAGGCTATTTTCACACGGCTTATTTTGGGACGAATTTAGCCCCGTATTGAGAGCGTACAGTGTTATAATATTAGCGAAATTCGCCCCAAAATTACAGTAATTCACAGCAATCAAAGAGAACAATGGATTACGCCACCTCTCCCCGGGCGTACAATACGATTGTATTGTACGCCCGGGGAGATAAGTGACATGTCTATAGTGCCGGCGGGAGTACGTGCCGAGCAGCGCAATTCCCGAAGACCCGGCGTCATTGTGGGGCGTACTGTACTCCCCGCATTTAAACTGTGTGAACATAGCCTTAGTGGAGCTACCATGGGGAATAAGTCTCCATACACCTACATAGTGCCTCTCTCCAATGAGGAACATTACCCCTATTAAGATAAGCTCCACTCTAGCATAACACCTGTCATCCCGGGCCCTCTATAAACTAAGCCTTAGATATTCTGGGCAGATTTCATAATTTTACTGTAGACATGAGCCGTTCTGTGGCTGGTGACATGAACGCAATCAAATTACCTCTAAAGTTCCTTTGCGCTAACCTAGAGGTGAGGTTTACAGCAATAGTAGAGCACTGACATGTTATACACCCCTAACTGGAAACCAAGTACCCCCAGGAGCCGGCTGACCAGGCTCGCCGTACTGTACATGGAGCTACAACTGTCTATCTGAGACACGGTGTCACTATGGACGGATGAAACAACTAAATAGGCAGAAAAAACCTTAAAAAAATATATCTGCATTTTTTATTTTTAACAATTAAAAACACTGACCCAGACTCTTGCCTTTAAAGCCGTTTTTATTTTCTGATTGTAGATTAGTTTAATTCTGTTCTCTGTATAGGATTATGGGGGCGGCAATCTTGCCTGAGCTGCTTAAACAGCATTTAGAGAGATGCTTTACAGCAGCTTCATGGACATAGGAGCCTGTGAATTGGATCAGTCCTATTGACTTCTATAGGAGAGTGTTGTGGGCATGCTCTGTGACCTGGGAAGAAGTCAGTGTGCAGGGATGAGGGAGGGGGAGCTGTGACATCTCTTGTGACTGGTGGACCCTGTGTTATCTATTCACATTGGTTTCACCTGTCAGTGTAATCCTGCCTGTGCTGAGAATGAGGAGACTGCGGAGAAGTGATCTCTACAGAACAGAAGGCGTCAGTCTATAGTGAATGGTGGATCCTTTGTTATCCATACACATTGGTGTCACCTGTCAGTGTAATCCTGCCTGTGCTGAGAATGAGGAGACTGCGGAGAAGTGATCTCTACAGAACAGGAGGGGTCAGTCTATAGTGAATGGTGGATCCTGTGTTATCTATACACATTGGTGTCACCTGTCAGTGTAATCCTGCCTGTGCTGAGAATGAGGAGACTGCGGAGAAGTGATCTCTATAGAACAGGAGGTGTCAGTGAATGGTGGATCCCGTGTTATCTACATATACTGTATGTACACAGTTGAAACAAGAAGTTTCTGTCCCCTCTACATAAATCCCCATCTGCAGGTTTCTCTCACTCTCTGACATGAAATCAGAATAAACCTTCACCGTTTTAGGTAACCAGTTTGGCAGTAACTTCAGGTCATTGTCCATTTAGAAGACCCATGTCCACCCAAGCTGTAACTTTCAGGATGATGTCTTGAAATGTTGCTTCAGTATTGCCTCATGATCTTCTTTCCTCATGATACCATCTATTTTGTGAAGTGCACCAGTCCCCCCTGCAGCAAAGCAACCCCACAACATGATGCTGCCACCCCCGTGTTTCACAGTTGGGATGGTGTTCTTAGGCTTCCAAGCTTCTCCCTTTTTCCTCCAAACGTAACGATGGTCATTATGGCCAAACAGTTCAATGTTAGTTTCATCAGACCACAGGACAGGTCTCCAAAAATGTAGGTTTTTGCTCTTGTGCATTTGCAAACATGAATCTGGCTTTTCTATGTTTCTTTTGGAGTAATGGCTTCTTCCTGGCAGAGCGGCCTTTCAGCCCATGTTGATACAGTACTCGTTTCACTGTGGGTAATGACACAATCTTACCAGCTTCCACCAGCATCTTCACTAGGTCTTTTGCTTTTGTTCTTGGGTTGATATGCACATGTCGGACCAAAGCACGTTCATCTCTGAGACACAGACCCCGCCTCCTTCCTGAGCGGTATGATGGCTGGACATTCCCATCTTGTTTGTACTTGTGTACAATTGTTTGTACAGATAAACGAAGCCCCCTTCAGGTATCTGGAAATTGCACTCAAAGATGATCCAGACTTCTGCAAGTCCACAATTCTCTTCCTGATATCTTGTCTGAGTAGCATGATCCCCTCCTCCTTCACACCCGCCCGGCAGGTGGAAAAAACGGGTAAAGATAGGCTCTGGGCACTTTTAATCGGTACGACTGTAGGAGCTCCGGCAGCACACGTCTTCTCTCCTCAGCAGTCAGGCCCCGCCCCCCCAGGAGATGCTATGATTAGTGTCCAGGAGCAGGTAAGTGCTAGAACCAGGAGATGCTAGGATTAGTGTCCAGGAGAAGGTCAGTGCTAGAACCAGGAGATACTATGATAAGTTTCCAGGAACAGGTCAGTGCTAGAAACAGGAGATGCTAGGATTGGTGTCCAGGAGCACATCAGTGGTAGAACCTGGAGATGCTATGATTAGTGTCTAGGAGCAGGTCAGTGATAGAACCAGGAGATGCTAGGATTAGTGTCTAGGAGCAGGTCATTAATAGAACTAGGAGATGCTAGGATTAATGTCCAGTGACAGATCAGTGATTGAACCAGGAGATGCTAGGATTAGTGTCTAGGAGCAGGTCAGTGCTAGAACCAGGAGATGCTAGGATTAGTGCCCAGTAGCAAGTCAGTGCTAGAACCAGGAGATGCTAGGATTGGTGTCAAGGAGAAGGTCAGTGCTAGAACCAGGAGATGCTAGGATTGGTGTCCAGGAGTAGGTCAGTGCTAGAACCGGGAGATGCTAGGATTGGTGTCCAGGAACAGGTCAATGCTAGAACCGGGAGATGCTAGGATTACTGTCCAGGAGCATTTCAGTGCTAAAACCAGGAGATGCTGTGATTAGTGTCCAGGAGGAGGTAAGTGCTAGAACCAGGAGATACTACGATTAGTGTACAGGAGCAGGTCAGTGCTAGAATTGGGAGATGCTATTATTAGTGCCCAGTAGCCGGTCAGAGCTAGAACAAGCAGATGCTAGGATTTGTGTCCAGGAGAAGGTCAGAACCAGAAGATACTAGGATTGGTGTCCAGGATCAGGTCAGTGCTAGAACCAGGAGATGCTAGGATTGGTGTCCAGGAGAAGGTCAGTGCTAGAACCTGGAGATACTAGGAATGGAGTCCAGGAGTAGGTCAGTGCTAGAACCAGGAGATGCTAGGATTCCAAGGAGCAGACAGTGCTTAACCCAAGGAGATACTAGATTATTTCCCCAGGAGCGGGTCAGTGCTAGAACCAGGAATGCAGATTAGTGTCAGAGCAGTCATTCTAGAACCAGGAGATACTAAGGATTGGTGTCCAGGAGCAGGTCAGTGCTAAAACCAGGATGGTTGCTAAGATTAGTGTCCAGGAGCGGGTCAGTGGTAGAACCAGGAGATGCTAGGATTAGTGTCCAGTAGAACGTCAGTGCTAAAACCAGTTTGTCATGGGGCTCGGTGCCGCTGCTGCCCACAGCCCTGTCCTTCTGATCTGCCCAGGAAACCCATACTCACCAGATCAGCTCCTGTGTTCTGGCTCATGCTTAGGATGCGGCACGACAGACCGGATTTAATTAGGGATAGCGCACCGGTAATTGGCCTTCGCTGACCGCTGACCCTATTTATTGTGCACGCCTCCTACACTCACTGCCAGTTCGTTGGTGTGTGTTTGGAGTGCCTAGTTTGTATTCAGAAGTTTGTCTTGTCTACCCGTGTACCAATCCGCCTGCTTACGTTTCTTGACCTTGCCTGCTTGCCGCCAGCCCTGACCTTCTGCCTGTCTCTGACCACGAACCTCTGCCACCCGTCCTGACCTCCTGCCTGTCCCCGACTATGTCTCCGGATCCGATTCTGTACCACGTCTACCTCCACCGGCTGCCGCCGCCGCACCTGCATCCGTTGCTCTGGCGTCCATTGCTCTACCTGCTCCGGCTTCGGGACCCTCTCTGCATCTGCCACTCCCCTCACGCTACGATGGAGACCCCAAGAAATGCTGTGGGTTCATCAGCCAGTGCTCCATCCACCTCGAGATGATGGGGTATCAATTCCCTACAGAGCGTGCCAAGGTGGCCTTCATAATCAGCCTCTTGTCTGGAGAAGCCTTGGCTTGGACCATGCCACTATGGGATTGAGGGGATCCTCTGACAGCTGACCTCCAAACCTTCCTCCGGGGGTTCCGCACGGTCTTCGAGGAACCAGGCCGTACTTCTTCGGCTGCCGCAGTACTGCTCTTGCTGCGTCAGGGCGACACCACGGTCGGTCAGTATTCTGTGCAGTCTCGCACTCTCGCTTCGGAGCTGGACTGGAATAACGAAGCTTTGGTGACCGATCGTTTCTCCAAAATGGCCCACTTTATCCCTCTGCCTGGGTTACCCTCTGCCCCCCAGCTGGCCCAACATTTTTTTCCGTCATGTTTTCCGTTGCCGGGCTCCCGTGGGAATTGTCTGGATAGGGGTGACAGTTATTGCTAAGTTTTGGGGGACTCCTGTGCTGTCAGTTGCCAGGATTTTCATGCTTGATTGTTTTCATCTGCATACCACCCTCAAACTAACAGGTAGGTAGAGAGGGTTAGCCAGGTGTTGGGTACCTACTTGTGGAATTTTGTGTCCGCTCGTCAGGATAACTGGTCCGATCTTCTCTCCTGGGCAGAGTTTTCTTATAACTCTTTAGAGTCAGGATCCGCTGGGACCTCTCCCTTTTTTGTTGTCTTTGGGTTACATCCCCGCCCACCTCTCCCTCTAGCTACCTCGTCTCTTGTCCCTGCCATGGATGCCCAAGTAAAGGACATCAAGGCTCTCTGGCAACTCACACGACAGGCCCTGCTACCGGCTTCTGCTCGCACCAAACTTCAGGCTGACAGGTATCATAGGCTCCCGCCCCTATTTGAGCCGGGTGATAGGGTTTGGTTATCCACCAAGTACATCTCCCAAAAAGGGTTTCCCCAATTTACAAGTTGGGCCCCAAAAAATTACTTGGGCCCTTTTGGGGTACTTCGGGAGGGCCCCAGTTCCTAAAAGCTCGTTTGGGCCCCCAAATCTACTTTTCCCCGAACGCCTTTCACGTTGCCCACTCCCCCAAGGTTTTGGTGCTAAAACCCCTTTCCGTAGTCATTCGCCTTTCTGTCGCTAATACAGAAAACATTTTGGGTCAAGGGGGGGTTGTTAGGGAAAAAAGAGGGTTTGGGGGGGAAAAGGGATTTTCCCTTATTGACTGGAAGGGCTTCGGCCCGGGAGGAGCGTTGGGGGCCCCCCCGGGGTGGCCCAACCTGTTCTTGACCTCCTCTAAATTTTGGGGGCCCGGGCCAAAGGAGGGGCTGCTGTCCCCGCACCCCTTTGTCCTTTGCTCCTGCCCGGGAAAACCCCCGTACTAAACCTTTCCCCCCGCTCCTGTGTCTGGCTCTGACACCCAAAACCGGCGCGCATGCCCGCTCCCTTAAAGGGGGCGGGGTGCGAGGGGCTGGGTCGGGATTTAAAGGGTAGCAAACCGGTAATTGGCCTTCGCTGACGCTGACCCTTTTTACTGTCCCGCCTCCTACACTCACTCCCAAAAGTTCGTTGTTTGTGTTTGGGGTTTCCTAGTTTGCTTTAAAAAAAGTTCTTTCTTGTTTCCCTTTGGACCAGTCCCCCTGCTTAGTTTCTTGACCTTGCCTGTTTGCCGCCAGCCCGGGACCTTTCCCTGTCTCTGCCAAAAACCTCTCCCGCCCTTTCCTCACCTCCGCCTTTTCCCCAAAAAAGTTCCGGTTTTTTTTTTCCGATTCTTTTCCAAGCTTACCCCGGCTGCCCCCGAAAGCAAGTCCCCCCCGGGGGGGCCCCCGACCTGGTACCCTCACGCCGCCCCAAGTCCTTTCCTTTTTCGGCTCGGGTTTGAAAAACGAGGGTTTATTTAGACTTGTTTCCCTGGCGGTGCCCTTAAAAACCTATCATCGCTTCCCGGGTGGCCCAGCGAACCCCCCCCTGCTTTTAAAAAGTTTATGTTAAAAATTTTTGTAAAGGGAGCAGGCCCCAATGCTAAAAACCGGGGGAAATGTAGGATTTTTGTCCAGGAGCGGCCCCCAATAAATAGAAAAAGGGATTTTGCTTGGTTTTGTGTCCAGAAAAAGGGTAAATGAAAAAACCCATTTGATGTTATGTTTTGTGTCCAGGAGCAGGCCCAGTGCTAAAAAAAAAAAGGGTTGCTAGGATTAGTTTCCGAAGCGGGTCAGTACTAGAACGGGGTTTTTTTAAGGGAAGAGTGCCCAGGGGCTATTTCAGGGGTGAAAGGGGCAATGCTAGGATTTTTTGCCAAGGAGCAGTGGGGACTAAAACCGGGAAAATGCTGGGATTAGTGCCCAGGGGGGAAAGGCCCAGTGGTAAAAACCAGGGGGAATGAAAGGGAAATTAGTGTTCAGGAGAAATTTCCAGTGGTAAAACCCAGAAGATGTAGGTTAGTGTCCAGGAGAAGGTCAGTGGTAAAACCCAGAAGATGTTTAGGATTATTTGCCCGGAGCGGGGGCCGGGGTAAAACCAGGGTTTGGGGGGAAATTGGGGTTTTCCAGGGCGGTCAGTCTGAACCAAAGATGTGGGGTTACGGGCCAGGACGGGTCATTGGTAAAAACCCTGGAGATGCAGGATTAGTGCCCAAGGGCGGTCGTGTTTTAAAAAAAGGAGATGCTATGATTATTTCCCCTTTTTGGGGCCCAGTGCTAAAACCATGAGATGCTAGGATTAGTGTCCGGAGCGTTCAGTGCAAAAACCCGGGAGATGCAATGTTTGTCCCCAGTTTCAGGTTGTGGTGAACCGGGAAAGTTTGCTAGGGTTTTATTTGCCCATTTTCAGGTCAGGGGAAAGAACCAGGAGTTGTGGGTTTAGTGTCCAAGAGCAGTTCAGTGGTAGAACCAGTAGATGCTAGGATTGATGTCCAGGAGCACATCAGTGGTAGAACCTGGAGACGGTAGGATTAGTGTCCAGGAGCAGGTCAGTGTTTAAAAAAAAAGGAAAATGCTATGATTGTGTCCAGGAAAAGGGGTCGGTGCAGGAAACCAGGAGATGTAGGTTTTGTTCCGGGAGCGGGTCAGTGCTTAGAACCAGGAATTCCCTAGGTTTGTGCCCAGGAGCAGGCCCAGTTTTCTTTCCAGGGGATATTTGTTTATGGGTTCCAGGAGAGGTCAGGTTTGAACCAGGAAAATGTTTGGGATTAGTGCCCAGGAGCAGGACAGTGCTAAAAACCAGGCATGCTAGGATTAGTGTCCGGGAGCAGGTCAGTTCTAAAACCCAAGGAGTTTTATTTTTTGATTATATTCCAGGAAGCGGGTCAGTGCTAGAACCAGGAGATGCTAGGATTAGTTTTAAGGAGGGGGCCTGTTTTTAAAACCAGGGTTGCTAGGATTGTTGTACGGGGGGCAGGCCCCGTCCCAAAAACCGGAGAGCTATTTTTGGTGTCAAGGGGGAAGTTCCGTGCTAAAACAGGGATGCTAGGATTATTTGTCGGGAAAATAAAGGTCAGTGCTAACCCCAGGAGATGCTATGATAACTGTCCGGAGCGGGTTTCAGGCAAAGAATCGGGAGATGCTAGGATTGGGCCCCCCAGTAGCCGGCCCAATGCTAGAAACGGGAAAGATGCTAGGTTAAAGTGCCCAAGGGGGGAGGGGTCAGTGCTAAAAAAAGGGAAAGATGCTATGATTAGTCCCCCATTTTCAGGCCCAAGTGCTAGATCCGGGAAAGATGTTTAGGTTTTGTGTCCAGGAGGTGCAGTGTTTAAAAACCCAGGGATGCTTTGTTTTGGCCCCTTTTCAGGTCAGTGCTAGAACCGGGAAAGACCCCTGGATTAGTGTAAAAAGAGCGGGTTCAGGGGTTTAAAACCCAGTAAAAGTCGGATTGTTTCTAGGAAAAAAACAGTGGTAAAAAACCTGGAGACGGTTTAGTTTTTAGGGCCCAGGGGTGGGGCAGTCCCAAAAAACAAGGAGATGTTTATGATTAGTGTCCAGGGGGAAGGTAAATGCTAAAAACCCGGAGATGTTTGGGGGTTTTAGTGCCCAAGGAGATTTATTTGTTTAAAAACCGGGAAATTGCTAGGATTATTTTTTGTCCAGGGGGCCCGTCATTTTCTACACCCAAGGAGATATTTATGATTATATTTAGGAGCAGGTCAGTGCTAAAAACCAGGGATGCTAGGATTAGTGTCCGGGAGAGGCCCAGTGCTAGAACCAGGAGATGCTAGGATTAGTGTCCAGGGGAAAGGTTTTAAAGTGCTAAAACCAGGAGAAAATACGTTAGTGTCCAGGGCAGGCCAGGCTAGAAAAAGGGAGTCCCTGGGGTTTTGGTGTCAAGGAGCAGGTCAGTGATGATCCGGGAATTGCTAGGATTATTTTTCCGGGAAGCAGGTCGTTCTAAAACCGGAGTGTTTTGGTTTTGTGTTAGGAGCAGGTCGGGTTTCAAACAAAGGAAAGAGCTATGATTTGTCCAGGAGAGGTCAGTGCTAAAACCCAGGGATGCTAGGAAAAAGTTTTCCCCTAGCAGGCCCAGTGCAAAAAATGGGAGATGCTAGGTTTGGTTGTGCAGGGAGAAGGCCCAGTGCTAAAAAAGGAGATGTGGATTGGTGTCAAGGGAGGTCAGGCTAGAACCAGGAGATGCTAAAATTTAAACCCCCCCAGGGGGCAGGTCAGTGCAAAAAGCCCGGGAGATGAAGGATTAGTGTCCAGGGCGGGTTTTAGTGCTAAAAACCCGGGAGATGTGGGTTTTAGTGTCCGGGAGGGGGAAAGGGTGCTAAGAACCAGGAGATACTAGGGATTGTGCCCAGGGCAGGCCCGTGCCTAAAAAACAAGGGGATGCTGGGATTGGTGTCCAGGAGCTGGTCAGTTCTAAAACCCAGTGGGATGTTAGGATTATTTTCCCCGGAGAAGGTCAGTGCTAGAAAAGGGAGATGCTAGGATTGGTTTTCCAGGAGTGGCCCAGTTCTAAAACCCAAAGGGAGATACTTGATTAGGCCCAGGGCAGTCTGTGCTAAAAACCAGGAGGATGTTGGATAAGTTTTCTACGGGGTTTGGCCCATTTGCAAAAAACCATGAAAATGTTTTAGGATTGGTGTCAAGGAGAAAAATTAGGGGTAGAACCGGGAAGAGGCTAGAATAGGTTTAGGAGGGGTCAGTGATAGAAAAAAGGGGGTTGTAGGTTTTAGTGCCCAGAAGCAAGGTCAGTGCAAAAACCAGTTGAAAATTATATTTATTGTCAAGGGGAAAAGGGGTCTATGAAAAAAAACGGAGAGGTTTGGTTTAGTGTCGGGAAAGGGGGGGTCGTAAATAAAAAAAAAGGAGTTGCAAAGATAAGTTTTCCTAAAAGCAGGTATTGCAAAAAACCAGGAGAGCTGGGGAAAAGTGTCCGGGAAAGGGGTTTCGGATGGGAACAAGGAGTTGTGGGGATTAGTTTTTCCAGGATCAGGCCCAGTGCTAACACCAGGAGATGGTTGGGATAGGTTTAAAAGGAGAAGTTCAGTGTAAAAACCCAGGGTTTGCTGGGGATTACTGTCCAGGATGGGCCCGTTTTAAAACCCCGGGAGATGCTATGATTATGTCCAGGAGCAGGTCAGTGTTGAATGGGGGGAGATGGTATGATTAGTGCCCAGTAGCCCGTCAGTGCTAGAACCAGGAGATACTAGGATTGGTGTCAAGGAAAAGGTCAGTGCTAAAACCAGGAGATACTAAGATTGGTGTCCAGGAATAGGTCAATGCTAGAACCGGGAGATGCTTTGATTAGTGTCCGGGGAGGAGGGAAATTTGTTTAGAACCAGGGTTTACTACGATTATTTTGTCCTGGGGCAGGTATTTCTAGAATCGGGGGGAAAATGTTTGAAAAAATCCCCAGTAGCGGGTTAGTGTTTAAAACCAGGAGTTGCTAGGATTGGTGTCTAGGGCAAAACGTTTTTTAAAAACCATGATGATGGGGAAAATTAGTGTCTAGGAGCAGGTCAGTTCTTAAACCAGGAGATGCTATGATTATAGTCCAGGAGCAGGTCAGTGTTTAAAAACCAAGGAGATGCTGGGATTGTTGTACGGGAGGGGTTTCAGTGCAAAAACCAGGAGATGCTGGGCTGGTGTAAAGGAGAAGGTCAGTGCTGGGAACCAGGAGTTGATAGAATTTTTAAATTGTCCGGGGGGAGGTCAGTGTTTAAGCCCAGGAGATGCTTGATTTTTTTCCAGGAGAAAGGTAAGGGGAAAGGGAACCCAGGAGTTTTCTAGGTTTTGTTTTTCCAGGAGCGGTCATTTGTAAAAGCCTGGAGATGCTGGGATTAGTTCAGGAGAAAGGTCAGTGTTTAAAACCCAAGGAGTTTTTTAGGTTTTGTGTCCAGTTTGGGTTTCCCAGTGCTAGAAGCAGGGGGAATGCTAGGATTAGTTTCCGGAGAAGCAGGTCATTTGCAAAAAACAAGGAGATCCCTGGGAATTGGTGCCCTGGAGTTTGGCCCAGTTCTACGAACGGAGATACTTTTGGATTACGTAAAGGAGCAGGTCGTCGCTAAAAATCAGGGTTGCTGGGAAATAAGTGCCCAAACGGGGGGAAGGTCCGTGTTTAAAACCCAAAGGAGATTCTAGGTTTAGTGCCCAGGAGCAGGTCAGGTGAAACCATGAGATTCTGGGATTAGTGTCCAGGAGGGGTTCAGTGCAAAAAACCATGAGAGGGCTGGATTGGTGTCAAGGAAAAGGATCAGGCTTTAAAACCAGGAGATGTGGAACAGTGTCCAGGGGGGGTCAGTGATAGAACAAGGAGTTGAAAGTTTAGGGGCCCAGAAGCAGGTCTTTTGCAAAAACCAGTTGATGTTATTTTTTATTGTCAAGGGGGAAGGGGTTTTTGCTAGAAAAAAGGGGAGGGAAATTTTGGGAATAGGTTTAGTGCCCCAGGATGGGTTTCAGTGATAGAAAAGGTTTTTTCTAGGATTAGGGGCCAGAAAAAAAGTCAGGGGAAAGAACCAGGAGATGATAGGATTGGTGCCCAGGAAAGGAAGGTCCTTTTGCTAAAACGAGGGGGAAACTAGGTTGGTGCATTGTAGGAGTAGGTCAGTGCAAAGAACCGGAGAGTTTTATGTTATTGCCCAGAAAGCCGGTAAAATGCTAAAACCCGGGAAAGATATGTATTGGTGCAAGGAGAAGGTAAAGTGTTTAAACAGGAGATGCTGGGAATGGGTTTTCCAGGAAAAGGTTTAAGTGCTAAAAACAGGAGATAAAAGGATTACGTCCATTATCGGGTCAGTGCCAAAAGGGAGATGCTGTGTTTAGTGCCCGGGAGCAGGTCAGTGTAAAAATCGGGAAAAATGCTAGGAGGGGGTGTTAGGGGGGTTTCGGGGCTAGAACATGAGTTGTTTTGGTTTTAGTGTCTAGGAGCAGGTCAGTGCTAAAACCAGGAGATGTAGGATAAGTTTTCAACGAGCGGTCGGGGCCCTGAAAGGAGATGTTTGGGGTTTGTTGAAACAGGGGGAGGCCCGGGGTGCTGGGAAACCAGGAGTTTGCTTGGATAAGTGTCAAGAGCAGGTCAGGGCAAACTAGGAGATGCTGGGTTTGTTGTACAGGAGCAGGTCAGTGTAAAAAAAGGGGGGGATTTTAGGATTGGTGTCAAAGGAAAAAGGTCAGTGCTAGAACTAGGAGATGTAGAATTAAGCCCAAGGAGCAGGTAAAGTGCAAAGACGAGGGATGCTTGTTTAAATGCCCAGGGGCATTTAAGGGGCTGGGGAACAAGGTTTGGGAAAGGTTTTAGTGTCCGGGAAACAGGTCCGTGCTAAAACCCAGGAATGCAGGTTTGGTGTCCAGGAGAAGGTCAGTGCTAGAAAAAAGGAGATTTTGGATTATAGTCCAGGAGTAGGCCCGGGTTGTAAAACCAGGAGATGTTTGAAAAATGATGTTTGGGGAGAAGCTCAGTGCTAAACCCAAGAGAGGTTAGGTTTGGGTTTTTCCAGCAGCGGGAAAGTGTGGGAACCGGGAGGTGCTGGGATTGGTGTCCAGGTTGGGTCATTTGTTTGAACAGGGATACTATGATTGTTCCAAGGGGAAAAGTTTCCAGTGCTCAAAAAGGAGGGTACTGTATTAGTGCCCAGGGAGATCAGTGCATAAAAACCGGGGATATGCTAGATTTAGTGCCCAAGAAGAAAGTCATTTCTAAAACGGGGGTTTCCCTAGGATTGGTGCCCAGGAGCAGGTCAGGGGCAAAAACCGGAGGGGGCCAAAAGTTTTGTGTCCAGGAGGGGGTTTCGGGTAAAACCAGGAGATGCGAGGATTAGTGTCCATTTAGAACGCCCGTGCAAAAACCCAGGGTTTGTCATGGGGTGGGGTGCCGCGGGCTGCCCACGGGCCTTGCCCTTTTCGGCTCCTCCCCCGGGAAAAAACCCCCTTTATCCCCAAGTCCCAGCTTCTGTGTCTGGTTTCTGTTTGGGGTTTCCCCAGGAAGCGGGGCCGGGTTTTAAAAGGGGATGCGAAAACCGGGTTTAATTGGCCTTCGTACCGCTGCCCCTATTTACTGTGCAAACCCTCAAACACCAAATCCCGGTTCGTTAAATTTTGTTTTTGGGGAGTCCCTTTTGCATTGAGAAGTTTGTTTGGGCTTCCCTTTGCCCAGTCCCCCTGCTTTAGGTTTCTTGCCCTTTGCCTCTTGCCGCCAGCCCTGAACTTCTGCCTGTCTCTGACCACGAACCTTGCCCCCCATCCTCACCCCCTCCCTGTCCCCGACTATTTCTCCGGGACGTTTCTGTCCCCCAAGGCATTCCCCGGCTTGCCGCCCAAGAAAGTCCCCTTGGGGGGTTTAGCGCCCTGGTACCCTCACGCCCCCAGCAAGCCCCACCCCGTTTTGGCTCTGGTGAAAAAACGGGGGGCAAATTGGGGAATTGCTCCCGGGGCGTGTCTTAACTATCATCGTTGCGGGGGTTTCAGCGAACCCACCCGGGAAATTACACAGTTGCTGTTATAAATTATTGTCAAAAGAGGTAAATTTGCTGGGGAAAAAAAGGGGATGCTGGGTTTAGTGTCCAGGGCGGGTCATTTTTTATAAGAAAAAGGGGGGTTCCCTTGGGAAATTAGTGCCAAAAGAAGGTCAGTGCTGTAACCAGTTGATGTTATGATTAGTGAACAGGAGCAGGTCAATGCTAGAACCAGGAGATTCTATGATTATTGTCCAGGAGCAGGTCAGTACTAGAAACTGGAGATTTTAAGAAGAGTGTCCATGGGCAGTTCAGGGGTGAAACGGGAAGGGCTGGATTATTCCCAAGGGGGCAGCTCGGGGACTAAACCCGGGGAAATGCTAGGATTAGTGTCTAGGAAAAGGTCAGGGGGTAAAACCCAGGAGATCCCAAGGATTAGTTTTCGGAGAAAAGTCTGTGGTAAAAACCCCAAAGAAGATGCTAGGTTTAGGGGTTCCAGGACCCAAGGTAGTGGTAAAACCCAAAGAAGATGTTTGGGATTGGGCCCAGGAGGCAGGCCCATTTGGTAGAACCGGGAGATGAAAGGTTTGGTGTCCAGGGGGCAGGTCAGTGCTGGGAAACCAAAAAGATGTAGGATTACTGCCCAGGAGCGGGCAGGGGTAGAACCGGGAAAATGCTAGGATTAGTTTTCCAGGAGCAGGCCCCAGTGTTTAAAAACCAAGGAGTGCTTTGATTAGTCCCCATTTTCCCAGGTCAGTGCTAAAAACAGGGAGATGTTTGGGTTGTGTCCAGGAGCATTTCAGTGAAAAAACCCAGGAAAAATGCTATGTTTATTTCCCCAGTTTCAGGTGGTGTTTAGAACCAGGAGATGCAAATGATTAGTCCCCAGTTTCGGTCAGGGGTTTAAAAACCCAGGAGATGCTAGGTTTTGGGGCCCAAGAGATTTCAGGGGTTTAGAAAACCAGAATTTTCTAGGTTGGTGCCCCAGGAGAAACAGTGGTAAAACCCTGGAGAGGGGTTTAGGATAAGTGTCCAGGAGCAGTCAGTGCTAAAAAAAGGGAGTTTGCTATGGATTAGTGTAAAGGAAAAAAGGCAGTGCTAAAACCCAAAGGAGTTTCTAGGATTAGTTTTCCAGGAGCAGTTCTTGTTTGAACCGGGAAAATTGCTAGGATTAGTGTCCGGACGGGGTCATTTTTAAACCCCGGGAGATACTATGATTATAGTGGGAGAGGTCAGTCCCTAAAACCGGGAGATGCTGGGGATTAGTGCCCAGGAGCAGGACAGTGCTAGACCGGATATCCCTGGGATTAGTGCCCAGGACCCAGGCCATTTCTAAAAACCGGGAGATGCTAGGTTTGGGTTGTACAGGGGGAGGTAATTTGCTTAAACCGGGAGATGTGGGGTTTGGGTTTTGTAAAGGAGAATTTAAAGTGCTAAAACCCCAGGGATGCTAGGTTTTTACTGTGCAGGAGGGGGTCGGGTGCTAAAATGGGGGAGATGTAGGTTTAGTGCCCAGTACCCGGGTTTCAGTGGTAAAAATTGGAGATGCTAGGTTTTGGTCCAAGAGCGGGGTCAGTGTTTAAAAACCAAGGAGATGCTATGTTTGTGCCGTTTGGGGTTCAGTGCTAAAACCCCGAGTGCTGGGAAATTAGTGCCCAGGAGCAGTTCATTTGCTGACCCGGGAGATGCTGGGTTTAGTTCAGGAGCGGGTTTCCAGTGCAAAAAACCAGGAGATGTTAGGATTAGTGTCCGTTTCAGGTCGGGACTAAAACCCAGGGAGAGCTAGGATTATTTTCCCGGGAAAAGGTTTCAGTGCAAAAAACAAGGAAAACCCTAGGTTGGGTTTTCCAGGGGGTGGTCGGGTTCTACGAACAGGAGATACTATGATTACAGTACAGGAGCAGGTCAGTGCTAGAACCAGGAGATGCTAGGATAAGTGTTGGGAAAACAGGTCAGTCCCTAAAACCAGGAGATGCTAGGTTTGGGTTGTCAAGGAGAAGATCAGTGCTAAAACCCAGGAGATGTGGGAAATTAGTGTCCAGGGGGGTCAGTGTTTTGAAAAAAGGGGAGTTGCTAGGATTAGTGTCCAGAAGCAAGTCAGTGCAAGAACCAGGAGATGATAGGATTGGTGTCCAGGATCGGGTCAGTGATAAAACAAGGAGTTGCTAGGATTAGTGTCCAGAAGCAAGTCAGTCCCAAAAAACCGGGAAAAAAGAGGGATGGGTTTGGTGTCCAGGGAAGGTCGTGCTAGAAGAGGTAAAATTTTGGTTTTTGGTGCCCAGGGGGGAAGGGTTTCCAGTGCAAAAAAAAGGGATTGCTATGATTTGTGCCAGTAGCCGGTCAGTGTTTAGAACCCGGGATATTTGTTTGGTGTCAAGGAGAAGGTCAGTGTTTAAAAACAGGAGTTTGCTAGAATGGGTGTCCAGGAAAAGGTCAGTGCTAAAAACCGGAGATAAAGGGTTTAAATTTGTCCATTATCCGGTCAGTCCCAAAAACCAGGAAAAGCTGTGATTAGTGCCCAGGGCAGGTCAGTGCTAAAAGGGGGGAAAAGATGCTAGGATGGGTGTCTAGGGGGCGGGTCAGGGCAGAACCATGAGATCTGGGATTAGTGTCTGGGAAAGAGGTCATTTGCTAGAAAAATGAGATGCTAGGTTTGTGCCCTTAGGAGAGGTCAGTGCTAAAACCCAGGAGATGCTAGGTTAAGGGGTCAACGAGCAGGTCAGGTGTTAAAACCCAGGAGTTGCAAAGATTGTTGTACAGGGCGGTCAGTGCTAAAAAACCGGGAAAAAGCTAGGTTTTGGGTCAAGAAAAAAGGGTTTCAGTCCCTAAAAACTGGGTTTGCTAAAATTTAAATGTCCAGGGCAGGTCGGGTGCAAGAGGGATAAATTGTTTAAGATAAATTTTCCAGGGGAGGGAAAAGTGCTAAAACCCAGGATATGAAAAGGATTAGTGCCCAGGACTGGTCAGTGTTTAAAAACCAGGAGATGTAGGTTTGGGTCCAGGGGGAAGGGTTTCAGTGCTAAAACCAAGAGATATAGGAATAAAAGCCAGGAGTAGGTCAGTGCTGGGAACCCGGGGGGTGCTGGGAAATTAGTGCCCAGAAACCCGTTTTTTTTGCTAAAACCCAAAGGGGGAGAGGGAAAAGGATTACTGCCCGGGAGAAGTTCAGTGCAAAAACCTGCAGTGTTTTTTGGATTAGTGTCTAGGAGCAGGTAAGTTTAAAAACCAGGAGATGTTTGGGATTAGAGCCCAGGAGTAGGTCGTGCTAAAACCCAGGGATGTGGGAAAGGGGTTTTTTGGAAAAGTCAGTGCAAAAACCCAAGAAAATGGATTGGTTTCCAGCAGCGGGGTCAGTGTAGAACCAGGAGAGGGTAGGAAATTGGGGTTGGGGGGGTTCCAGGAGAAGGTCATTTGCTAGAAAAAGAAGATATATGATTATTTTCCAAAGGAGCGGGATCAGTGTATAAAAGGAGCACTAGTATTAGTGTCCAGGAGCAGATCAGTGCTAGAACCAGGATATGCTAGGATTAATGTCCAGAAGCAAGTCATTTCTAGAACCAGGAGATACTAGGATTGGTGTCCAGGAGCAGGTCAGTGCTATAACCAAGAGGTGCTAAGATTAGTGTCCAGGAGCGGGTCAGTGGTAGAACCAGGAGATGCTAGGATTAGTGTCCAGGAGCAGGTCAGTGCTAGAACCAGGAGATGCTAGGATTGGTGTCCAGGAGAAGGTCAGTGCTAAAACCAGGAGATGCTAGGATTACTGTCCAGTAGCAGGTCAATGCTAGAACAAGGAGATGCTAGGATTAGTGTCAAGTAGCAGGTCAGTGATAGAACCTTTAGATATTATTAAGAGTGTCCATGGACAGGTAAGGGAGTGAACCGGGCAATGCAAGGATTAGTGCTCATGAGTGTCGCTCCTATTCTGATTGGTCAATACTCCTCCATAGGTTAGAATGGGCCACTGTCGCTCCTGTTCTGATTGGCTGGTTTATGCCAACCAATGAGAAGAGCTTACAGAATTTGAATTACTATATTTCCCAGCAATTCTCTATATTGCAATTCCCTATGTAGCGCCGGTCTCGGCGACAAACGCGTTGTTCAGGATTTAACTGATTTATTTTTAGAGAAGGTTTCAGCGCTTTATCTGATAATGTTTTACACTTAATAAAAATGATTTTTTTTATTCATACTCCATGCCGCACGGCGCCGAGATTGCATTGCGCCGATCTCTCCATAGACTACAATGGGAGAAGTAGGCTCGCGCTCTGATTGGCTGGGATAGCCAAGCCCCCGCTAGCTCAGCCAATCATCTCTTTTCTGTATTTTTACTGTATTTTGAACTGTCCTGCCTTTGATTTTGATTGGTCCAAACTTCTCCATGGGATATAATGGGTCTCTGTCGCTCCTAATCTGATTGGTCAATACTGCTCCATAGGATATAATGGGTCCCTGTCGCTCCTATTCTGATTGGCTGGGATAGCCAAGCCCCCGCTAGCTCAGCCAATCGGCTCTTTTCTGTATTTTTACTGTATTTTGAACTGTCCCGCCTTTGATTTTGATTGGTCCAAACTTCTCCATGGGATATAATGGGTCTCTGTCGCTCCTAATCTGATTGGTCAATACTCCTCCATAGGATATAGTGGGTCCCTGTCGCTCCTATCCTGATTGGCCGAGATAGCCAAGCCCCCGCTAGCTCAGCCATCAGGTTTTTCTGTATTTTTACTGTATTTTGAACTGTCCCGCCTTTGATTTTGATTGGTCCAAACTTCTCCATGGGATATAATGGGTCTCTGTCGCTCCTAATCTGATTGGTCAATACTGCTCCATAGGATATAATGGGTCCCTGTCGCTCCTAATCTGATTGGGCGAGATAGCCAAGCCCCTGCTAGCTCAGCCAACCAGCTCTTTTCTGTATTTTTTACTGTATTTTAAACTGTCACGCCTTTGATTTTGATTGGTCCAAACTTCTCCATAGGATATAATGGGTCTGTGTCGCTCCTAATCTGATTGGTCAATACTCCTCCATAGGATATAATGGGTCCCTGTCGCTCCTATTCTGATTGGCCGAGATAGCCAAGCCCCCGCTAGCTCAGCCAATCAGCTCTTTTCTGTATTTTTACTGTATTTTGAACTGTCCCGCCTTTGATTTTGATGGTTCCAAACTTCTCCATAGGATAAATGGTTCACTGTCGCTCCTATTCTGATTGGCTGGTTTATGCCGACCAATGAGAATAGCTTTCAGAATTAGAATTACTGTATTTACCGGCAATTTCCAAGATCCTAATTCCTGATGTAGCGCCGTTCTAGACTTTTGGAAAGTGATTTTATTCATGTATTTTTTATTTTTGAGGTTTGAGCTCTTTTTCTGATAATGTTTTCCGCCTTTATAAAGGTGATTTTCGGAATCATACTCCATGCCGCACGGAGCGGAGCGCCAAGATTTCTCTTGCGATCTTCTTCTATGTTTCCTCTCATGTTCCGTTCTTGCTTCACTTCGCCTCCGCCGGAGCATTTAGACTAAAATCAACCAGGTCTGCCTGTCGGAGCTGGCGAGCGCTGCATTGCGCCGCACTTTGCCAACCCGCGATCGTACATGCCTCGGAGTTTTCGAGCGCGCCGAGTCCCACCCCGGAACGCCTACAGCGCGCCCACAACGTGCCCATTGCCCGCCCCTTCATGCGGGGTGCAGCTGAAAGTGGCGAACACTGCGCCTCACATCGCATCCCTGCGTCCGACAGCGGATTCGGGCTGGGGAGGCACAGCTTACTCCAGAAATCGGGTGAAAAGCCCGTTCATACATGTCGCCCTTAGTGTCCAAGAGAAGGTAAATGCTAAAACCAGGAGATGCTATGATTAGTGTCCAGGAGCAGGTCAGTGCTAGAACCAGGAGATGCTAGGATTAGTGTCCAGGAGCAGGTCAGTGCTAGAACCAGGAGATGCTAGGATTAGTGTCCAGGAGCAGGTCAGTGCTAGAACCAGGAGATGCTAGGATTAGTGTCCAGGAGCAGGTCAGTGCTAGAACCAGGAGATGCTAGGATTAGTGTCCAGGAGCAGGTCAGTGCTAAAACCAGGAGATGCTAGGATTGGTGTCAAGGAGAAGATCAGTGCTAGAACCAGGAGATGCTAGGATTAGTGTCCAGGAGCAGGTCAGTGATAGAACAAGCAGGTCACTTGCACCTCAAGAACATCTCCAGAATCCGTCCTTTTCTCACTGTGGAAACAACTCAAACTCTCATTGTTGCTCTTATTCATTCTCGTCTTGACTACTGTAACCCTTGCTTATCGGTCTCCCTCTCTGTAAACTCTCCCCTCTCCAATCTATCCTGAATGCAGCAGCCAGGCTTGTCTTTCTCTCCAGCCGCTATACTGATGCCTCTACCCTGTGTCAGTCAATGCACTGGTTGCCCATCCAGTACAGAATACAGCATAAACTAATCACTCTCACTCATAAAGCTCTCCACAGTGCTGCACCCCCATACTCCCTCCTCATTCTGCTACCCCCCTGCCCCCCCTTCGTCCCC
>JAODAL010045319.1:0-32046 GCA_025379985.1 Phyllomedusa bahiana | reverse complement strand
CAGGACATAAAGCAGGGAATGACGTATTCATCCCATAGTCCTGGGACGACAATTCGTGCCTCCTCAAAGGGCCTCAACAAACGGCGGGTTCACGCATGACTGCCACTGGCGGGCATCAAATTTACACAGGGGAGTACTCCTGTCCGCCTGGATCATAAAAAAATCGTTAAGGGCCCCTTTCCCCTTTTTCATACATGGGTTCCAAAACATTGCGGCTGGAATTTCCAGGGGATGGAAACATCGCTTTCAGAGTGTGTTGGGGGGCCTTCTGCCCTGCAACTCGAGGGGGGGGTTTCCTGGCTTTGTAGAATGGATGAATGCATGCACATTTCCTGCCATTTTCAGAATTTTCTTAGATGGGGGAAGACTTCGGGAACCTTTTCACAACCAGATTGAACATGTGGCCATGCAGGGGCGCAGGACCATCCTCCTCGGGTGAGAGCAGACCCTTTTACTCCCATTGTCCCGTCACCCGGGGGGTTTTTTCCGTTTTTGCAGTTGGCGCGGAGAAACCACACTCGTTTTCTTGCGATACGCGGAGCATTCCCCCCCTGTTTTTACTTCTTCGCCGAGGCAAGCCAGTGTGGAACGGTGACCCCGGTGCCCTACACATGTGTATGATGGAGCAGACTTGTGGGGGCTGAAGGGTGGGGGTGGGGGAGGGGGAGGACGGACATTGGCCAGACGGCATTTGACAACGTGGAGGAAAGGGCGTCCCTTTCCAAGTTGTTGGTGTCCCTGGAAGGGAAGCAATTCACCCAGGGGCCGTAAAGGACATTGAAAACTGGGCCCTGACCGAGTTACAGCTCCAACGTCCGCGCTGCCGTGCACCTTGGAACAAAACCAATAAAGCTCAAGGACTGGCCCATTTTCTGTTCTACATTTTTATGAAGTGCTGGTACTGCCTTTTTGGAAAAGAAATTACGGCTTTGGAACTCTCCATCTCGGCTCGGCACAAGCCATTATTTCTCTGAATGGTGAAAGAGTCCACCATTTGGAAAGGGAGGGACTGCAGTACCAACAACTTGGACGGGAGCCCCGGTCAGCTGCTGCACCTTGGGATGGTAGGACGCATACTGTTGTCTTTTTGCAATCGCCTCGCTGAACGACTGCTGGCCCCATGAGTAGCGAGGAGCAGGAGCATCTGGACCGAGAGAGATGTCAAAGAGAAAACAGCTCCCTTCGCAGAGTGGTGGGAGCCTTGACGGGCTGAAATGGCATGCGTGCCACTGGGCGCTGCTGCTGTTCATGCACGGCAGGATGGACCACCACATCTGACCACGTTTCTCCCAGGCCAACCGGATGGTGACGCTGCATGTGTTGACGCAGGGCCGTGGTGCCAACGTTAGCTCCCTGGCCACGTTTCACTTTCTGCCCACAGTTTCCTACATATACCCATATTCGGTTCCTCCGGTGTCTTAGCAAAGAACTGCCACACCGCCGAGTATCGGATTTTACCGCCAACACTCCGCACTGAGTGACAAATACCGCCGCTCCCTTTCGCTGGCCCCTGTGCCGCTACTTTCTTTGGACCTGCGAAGCGGGTTTTTTAGCCCGTGGCCGCTTGGCTCCCGACCTCACACTGCTGCTACCCTGCGGGACTCAGGGCCCAAACACAACCCACTTGCTGGCTGCGCTGCTGCCTACGCGCAAGCTGATGCCCTCTTCTCCTGACGATGATGAAGCCCTTGCCTCACCCGGCTCTCAAGTGCGGTCGGCTACATCATCATCTAATTGTGTTTCATCGTCACTGCTGTCCTCATCACCGGTCCCTTGGGGATGCAGAGGCTGACCCCTCACAACATGACCTCCATGCCACTCCAACAATCATACTTTGCCGCCTACTGCAAGAAGCAGGGGAAAATTGGCCCCATTTCTTCGCTGCCAAGTAGCTGCTGATTGCCCTCCTCAAATTGTTCATCCTCGCTATATATTTGCGCGAGCCCAGACCACAAAGTAAATCTTTGGCTGAGGGAACCGGATGGGACAGAGGCGGGTTGAGGACAGGTGAGGGCCGCTGACCCGCTCCCGTCCCCATGCCAATTAAGGGTTGTGTCTGACGTTCCCACCGACTCTTGACTGGGTTGTCAGTGTCATCTGGGTGGAAGTGGATGACCTAGTCAACCAATCAAGAACCCTTGGGCTGCAAGCAGCACACAGATGCTAGATGACAGCGGCAGTTGTGGCCTCACCGAGTGACCCCTGCTGCGACGTCCCCTTGCATTGCTGTGACCTGGGCCTCGAATGTTGTGCCTCTGCCACTCGCAGGTGAAGACCCTGCCACCTCTCTGTCTGAAATACTGTTTGTTCTAAAATGTACAGACCCGTTTGATGAAGATATCTGTATATGATAAATATACACCCTGTATTTGACTCCAAATGAACCCACTAAAAAGCTTTGGGTAACCCTTGGTTTATAAATTGCGCTCCACAAATGGCAGAAAAATTGATTGGGTATTTTGCCGTTTAAAAACTCTGTGTATTTTAACTGAATATAAAAGCACAAACAGGCTCAATTTAAACCCCTTCGGATATGAATTATGCTACGAATTTTTCTGTGCGGTGAAAAAAAAGTTTCTTTTACTGAGTACAAGTGCAGAAAAAT
Source organism: Phyllomedusa bahiana (assembly GCA_025379985.1). NCBI lineage: Eukaryota > Metazoa > Chordata > Amphibia > Anura > Hylidae > Phyllomedusa > Phyllomedusa bahiana. The sequence goes on along the minus strand of JAODAL010045319.1, from coordinate 29,441 downwards.
ACTTTGTTAACCCTTGGATTTAAATTGCGCAAAAGAATTTTGGCAAGCAAAACTACGGGCTTTTGTAGCGTGTTACCCAAAGGCGTGTTTTTTACGCTACACAACAAGAGGAAAACTGTAATTAACCTTCGCTTGTGAATTATGCTACAGGAAAAATGTATTTTTGGCGGTGAAATAAACGGTTTCTTTTAGTCACCACAGCAGCAGAACACCGCTTTAATTAACCCCTGGATAAAATTGCACAAAAGAATTGAGCAAACCAAAAATGAAGTGGTATTTGTATTGTAAAAACGCTGTTTCTTTTAAAAGAATACACAGGAACAGGATTAGATCACCCTTGGATATTCAATGTTTCTGTGAGCAGATAGCATTAAAATGTATATGCAAACTGCACTGGACACACACTGGACTTCAGATCCAATACCCCACAAAATCAGAAATGAACATTAAAGAAAGCAGTCTCTGAGACAAGCTGAGACACCCCACAAAAATCGCTGTAAAAAATGATTCTTTAGTATTTAGCTATCATAAGCAAGCTGCGGGAGCACCTTCCCTAATCAGTACAGTGGAGCGGTATGAGCTCCCAGCGTCGCGCCCGACTTATATAGGCGGTGATGTCAAAAGAATCCCACCGGTCTCTGTTGGATTCATCTCTGCACATGTCATGCAGGCTATGCCCTTCTTCCTCCCAGAGTTCTTTGCCCCATGTAACGCCATGTGCTCGCAGCCATTTTATCAATCAAAAGCACACTTTGTTCACGCGAAGTACCCCAAACTTCGACTTCGTTCAGAACCGAAGTTTTCCTGAAATTCTAAACAAATTCCACTTCGTTAGAATCAATTCGCCCATCTCTAGTTGCAACCTCAGAATACAATCTCTTCAATGGCCAATAATCATGTTATAGCTGATCGGTAAATATCTAAAAAAAAAAAAACATAACAGAATTTATATTATTTAGAGAATGCTATGTTCACACGGCTTATTTTGTGGCGCATTTCACGGCGTACTGTGCTTAATATGCGGGGAAATGCGCCCCATAACCACGGTAATCCATAGCTCTCATAGAAAACTATGGATTACGGATTACGCCTCCTCTCCCCACCCATACAATATGATCATATTGTACGTGCTGGGAGATAAGTGACATGTCAATTAATTGTGGCAATTACGTGCTGCGAGTAATGCATGTCTATGGGCCGGTATGCTTCCGCCACCCCGCACTGCGGGGGTCTGCGCTGATCAGCATGAGCTCCCGAAACACACGATGTACTGCGCCACATACTGTACGTGCCGCAGTACATCTGTAACACTCAGTGGTAGTGGATCCTTTGGACCACCGCAAGCGATGGTAGTAACCACGTCAGGGAGCGGAACCTAAGTAGGTCCGGTTTTCACCAGAGCCCGGATTGCTACCAGGTCGCTACCCCTGACGTGACTTGCTTGCGGTGGCTGCCAAGGTGTGGCGAGGTACAAAATCATAAGGCAGGCTCGTAGTCGGGGACAGGCAGAAAGGTTAGGGCAGGTGGCAATGGTTCGTGGTCGAGGGACGGAGGCAGAAGGCATGGTACACGGAATAACACAAGACACTTATGAAACGCTTCCTCTCAAGGCACAGGGCACTATCGATTCGGCAAGGTTACTGGGAAGGGGCAGGACTTAAATAGGGTCAGTGCCCGATGTGACAATTATCGGCGCGCTGTCCCTTTAAATCTGGCTGCAGTACCACGCGCGTGCCCAGCCCGGAACAGGAGCGCGGCGAGGTAAGTGCCGGCTAGAGCTGTGAGCTGCGGGGACGGAGCCGCGGCATCGCCGGCAGCAGGAGCCGTAGCAGTGGTGCGGGTGTGCTCGTGGCCAGACATGGGGGCGGCGGGGACACCCGTAACAGAACCCCTCCTTTCGGCACAAAAGAATCTCAACAGCTAGAACTGGTAGCAGTGCTGAAAAGGTTTTTTTTTGAGTGAACTGTTTTTAGTCTCTACCCCACTTTTCCTTTCTGATATATTAGAGAGTTGTTTAAAGATTATATTTGAGGATGCATAGCAGACATAGGACACATGAGAAAATGTCTTCAGTCATTTTGAATTACGCTTTTTAAAATGGTAACCAGTAGTGTTGAGTGAGACGTTCGAGAACAGGTTCGTTTGAGTCAAACTTTACATAGTTTCTGCACTCGAGTAGCACTGAGCTTTTTACGGTACTTCGATTAAAAGTTCACGTTCGAAACATGTGTACGCTGCGCCATTTCTTACTTTCACTTTGCTTCTTTGTATACGTTTGGCCATCCAATCAGTGCAGACAATAGAGAAGTGTCAAAAAAATGTCACCAGTGAGGGTGTAGGGATCCCATTGGCTGCTGAAATCACATGACCCTGTTCTATCTATTACACTATATTTCCAGTTTAACGCCATATCGACTTTACCCTCTGTACTGAACACACTGTTCTCTGTGTCTGCATGCTCCAATGCATGCGGGCACCCCATTTCACAGAGATTTTATAAAGGAAAAGCTGCTAGTTAGGTTAGTTGGGGGGAGGGGGGTAAGCTTAAGGAATTATACAAAAGCAAAGTTAGGGAATTTTAAATTGCTGCCTGTATGTATCACATCTTCAGTTTGAGTGCCCAAAAGTGCATATCTGCTGTATTGGGGGTACAACTAGTGGAGAAGACAAGGTTAGCACTGTTGCAAATAATAGGGATTTAACAACAGTAGTGATTTGCTGTTTTGCTGCTAGGGTTCTTCATTAAGACCCCATTCAACAGATATTCCATTGAAAAAAAATCTATTTCTAATCCTATTTGCAAAATATAGGGATTCAAGAGCAGTTGGGATTTGCAGTCTTTGGAGTACAGTTCTTCAATAAGAGACTTAATATTTATCTTTTTGAACATGGAGCGAACTAGAAGTGGAAAGCGAGCAAGGAGGGGCGTAAGGTGTGGAGCTAGAGGTATGAGACAAGGCACTTCTTCCCGTGCTCCGGATGACACACAAGCGAGCACATAGTCAGTCGCAAGACTGTCAGGCCCGTCGTCGTTTGATGGTTCATTGTGCGTCTCATTACGGAAGATCGCCGCCAATCTGTTCTTCAGTGGTTAACACACCCTTCATCCAGCAGTTTTACCTTCTCTTCCTCTCAGTCAAGGGTACAAATGTCATCATCAGTCCAACCTGAAGGCCAAGTGTCACACAATATACAGTCTGCTCCAGATAATCCATGTTCTGAAGAACTCTTTGATCACACAATGCAGTTGGGGTCAGAAGGCATTTCAAAAGATCAAGAGGCCAAATAGGATGATTTTGTCTGCTCTGACGCCCAATCACTGATGCCCTCAAAGGAGCATAAGGAAGCTGGTCCGTCGCTAGAAATCCCGAGTGGTCAGCATTGCTTTGCAGTGCCTGTGGCTTCTAGCCCTCAGCTTGAGGATGTAGACTGTAAGGAAGAGGAAACCAAAAGCCTGAATGTTGGCATTGCCAGGCTTTTAGCCTTGGAAATATTGCTTTCCAACTGGTGGAAACAGATGGGTTCCGACACATCATGGTCCTGGCATGCCCCCAATATCATTTCTTTGCCAGAAAAGCTGTCCCTGCCCTGGCCAGTCACGTGACAGAAAAGATATCCAGCATGTTGGCTGCATCGGTGTCCACCAAAGTCCATCTTAATACAGACACATGGTCTAGTAAGCACAGTCAAGGGCATTACATCTCACTGACTGCTCACTGTGTGAGTTGGGTGGATGACAGTGCCTCTGGTGATGATGGGTCTCGGGCTTGGTGGACACTCTTCCACACTGCTGGGATGGTGCAGAGTAGGGATGAGCGATTATAATCAACAAAGTTGAAATCGGCACGATTTTTAGGTTGATCAGAAATTTCCGATCACGCGTTATTTTAGGTGAGAATCTGCACATAATCTATTACTATCGCGCCATTTTTGCCGCTTCCTGTCATTTTGGCGGCCAGTAAATCAGCTTACAGCATAGAGCAGGGTGAGCTGGGTGTGTGACGTCATGACTGTGATGTGTATGGTTGTCATTGGCTGGAATCACATGACCTCGGACGGACGGGGCGGACGGACAGACAGGCTGGCTTTGGAAAGGAGACTTTGAACCTGCATTGAAATGGCATTTTTTTTACCACTTTTTGGACAGCACACCTCGCACCTGAGTTGAAATTGTACCTTTTATTTTGTGCATCCCATTTTTTTTTCAAAGACCCACCTTGTTTAAATGTGGTTACAAAAATTTTTTAGTAACTGCTGTTGTTTTTTTCTTTGGAGCAAAACCACTTTCTATCCTAAAACTTTTAAATAGCTGTTTTTCACTTTAGGCAGCCCATTTGTTAAAAAGAGCCCCCTTTGCTTAAATTAGGATACAGAAATTTTTAGTAATGTGGGTTTTTCTTGGTAAAAACCACCTTTCTTATCCGATAACTTTTAAATAGCTGTATTTCACTTTGGTGCACCCCGGTTTTGTTCAAGAGCCCCCTTGTATTTAAATTAGGATACAAAAATTTTGTATAACTGCGGGTGTATTTCATGGTGCAAAAACCACCTTTTCTTATTGTTAAAAAAACGAAAAATTTTCATCCGTGAACTTTTGAATAGTTTTATTGTGCTCGGTGAATCTCAGTTTGGCGCGATACGCACTTGATGATAGTTTGTTTGAAAACTACCAATTCCTATTCCACTCGGCAGTTGAAAAAACCCGGGGGACTGAGGAAAAACACTGTTGATTTTGTCTTACGTTCTTCCACCAACCGCATTTCACAGGTTTTTCGCAAAATTTTTATTTTTCGAACATGGAGTGAAATGCGGGTGGTAAGTGAGCAAAGAGGGGTGTGGGGCATGGAGGTAGAGGTACAGGAAGGTGCTCCTTCCAGGGCGGGCGACAACACGCAAGCCAGCGGTTTGTCAGTTAGAGGACCCCGGCCCGTCATCGCTGGGCAGTGCCTTGTGAACTCAGTAACGAACAGCGTCGCCAATCTGTTTTTTTCATGGTTTAAGCAACCCGCAGCGCGGTCCGGGGCAGGAAGTCCCAAAGTCCTTCAACTAAAAGGGGACAAAGACTCCTTTTTCCCGTAATTTTACTCTGTTTGGGCAGACAGGGGTTTTAAAGGTCATACTGCGGGCCAGGACAGGTATATCAAATTTCCCCTTTAACTAAAAGGTGGGTTTAAATACAACTTTTTTTCCGTATTTTTAATCTGGGGCATGCAGGTTTTAGGGGATGCTGCGGTCCAAGACAGGCATAGTCAATGTCCATTCAACTAAAAGGTGGTTGAAAGCTCCTTTTTCCCCACTTTTTAAAACTTGGGGGGCAGACAGGGTTTAAAGGGATACTGGTTTAGGACAGTATAGTCCCAAGCCAGTTAACTAAAAAGTGGGGTTTAAATACTACTTTTTCCCGGGACTTTTTAAATTTTGGGTCATGCAGGTTTTAGGGGCATGCTGCGGGCCCAAACAGGGATAGCAAAGTCCGTTCAAAAAATGGTGGGTTGAAAGACTCATTTTTCCCCCTTTTTTTCATTTTTTCATTGTGGGTCGATAGGTTTAATGTATCTGGGTTCAGGACAGGTATATCAACGCCAGTTCAACAAAATGGGGGGTTCAAAGACTCCTTTTTCCGGCACTTTTTAATCGTTGGAAGGGGTTTGAGGTCTGCTGCGGCCCCCCGCAGGTATAGCAATGCATTCAACAAAAAAAGGGGGATGAAAGACTCCTTTTTTCCGCACTTTTTAATCTGTGGGGCAGACAGGTTTAAGGGCATGTGCGTCCAGGAAGGGGTAGTAAATGTCCGTTCAAGTAAAAAGATGATTCAAATAATACGCCTTTTGCCTGCTTGGGACAAGACGGGAAGTGAATGGGCTGTGACTTTTTTTTTTTAGACTTTTTTAACCCAATTTTCTAGCCTAATTAGTAGCAAGTATCCTTTTCTTTGTGGATGTTAATTTCCCGCTTTCCCCCGCCCTGTTTGGGGATAAAATGAAAGGGGTTTTCTCCCTCCATAGGGGGCTTTAATGGCATCGGGGGGGGGGGGGGGGGAATATTTTTTTACTATCGGATACGTCTGATAATTGCCGATATCGACTATCGAATCGATAACGATAGTTGACACAATCGCTCATCACTAGTGCAGAGTCCAGATCCCCATCCTCGACGGGTAGCATCATGTGCCAAGAAAAACCAGGCTGGTCTCAAATTAATGTGTCTTGGAGACCATTAACACACAGGTCAAGAGCTGTGGTTGACTCTGCACACTGAGACTGACCAGTGGCTGGGTGCTAAGAACCTGGTGCCAGGTAAGGTGGTGTGACAACGGGAAAAATCTCCTTGCTGCCCTTAAGATCCGTATACCCATAGGCATTTGAATCTAGTGATTTGTGTATTTTCATATGCCTTTAAGATCGGTAGACTTACGCAGATCACTTGCCTGGAACGTACTATGAACCTGGTTGTGCGGAAATTTCTCATGAGCTACCCGGGTCTTGACTGTCTGCTGAGGAAGGCTCGAGGTCGTAGCTCACACTTTTGGCATTCACACCCTGTTTCGGCATTACTGTCAGCATTGCAGTGTCATCTGGGCCTCCCCGTCAACTGTCTCATTGTTGACGCGGCAACACGCTCAAATTCCACCCTCCACATGCTCCAGTGATTGTGGCATCAGTTACGCTGCAACAATTATGCAGTATGAAGTGTCGCATGGCCTCACGAGCAGTGGTGTGGACCTCGGGGTGTTAAGCCATAGAGAGTGGAGGCAGGTGAAGGATATCTGCACCATCATTGACAGTTTTGAAGATGCAACCAAAATGGTCAGTCAGGACAATGGCATTATCAGCATGACCATTGTGGTCATATTTTTACTGGAACAAGCATTAGACTCTCTGAGGCAGCAAGTCCCGGCAGTGAGGGAGGAGGAGGAGGAGGAGGCGGACACAGAGCCTTACTCGCCAGAGGATGTAGAAGGCCCGACTGTTTCTTGTTGGTGGTTCTAGGTCGATGGCGGGTGCCGGACGGCAGTTCAGCTCACAGAGTACAGCGCATGAGGCTAGCCAGGGCTCTGGTGACGGTCAGGATGAGGAAGTGGAGGAGGATGAGGAGGCAGGGGTGGACGCCACTGGTAGCGATTACCCTTCAGTGGTAAGAGGTTGGCACAGATTACAGGAGGAGGAGGAGGAAGATATGGTTAGTGCCCCTTGGCCCCGAGGCTTGGGAGATCCCGGCAGCATCATGAGTACTTGGATGCTACAATACCTGTAGCATGACCCACGCATCAAGGCAATCAAAATGAACAGCAATTACTGGGTGGCCACCCTCCTTGATCCACATTACAAATCAAAAGTGAGCAATTTCCTTCCACCCACACAAATTGACAGTAGAATGCAGGAATGTGAGACAGTGCTCATTGACCAACTCAACGCATCTGTTGTGTCTTCTTCACATTCTAATTTCCCGGTGGAACAACGTCAGCAACACGACAGCAGTAGCATGGCAAGTAGCCGCAGTAGCAGCAGCAGGCAGTGTGGCAGAAGCCTACTTGGTGACATGTGGCAATCGTTTTTTACCACCTCATTAATGCCTGCAAGGCAGGGCAGCATTCAGACACAATGAGACTGCCTTAAGATCATGGTCCATAACTACCTGCGGCTCAACACCGATGTTTTTGGACTTGTTCTGGACCCAATCGACTTCTGGGTGTCCAAACTGGGTTAATGGCCTGAGCTTGTTCAGCACGCCATAGAAGTTTTATCCTGCCCAGCAGCCAGCGTTATCTTGGAACGCACATTCAGCACAGCTGGTGGGGTGATATCTGAGAATGTGGATCGTTTGACATTTATAAAAATTAATGAAGCATGGATCTCTGACTATTTTGTTGCCCCAGTTGACGATGTCACCGACTTATAAACTGTAGCACGTCTTCTTCATATTGTGAAATACACATTCCATCAGTCCTCTATTAACATCAGTCATCAGCCAGTCTGCAGTAAGTCATCTATTAACCATTCAGGCCCCATACATCCAAATCAAATGGGGCCCAAACCTATTATTACTTCCTATTTTTTTAACATATTTGTGGGTCCTTTCTCAAATAGGGTTCATGACAGGAATACTGCCCATACTGCCCTGTTGGCACCCCTGGCGGTAGCAGCCACTACGGGGCCCTGCATCCTGAGGTGTCCCAAAAGCCCCTTTGACACATAAGAAGACACTGGTATTGGAAATGGCACATGGTAAGTGGCCCTAATCAAAAAGGGGCCCAGTGTTATGTTAAAAAATAGGAACTAGTAATGGGTGGGGGCCCCATTTGATTTAGCTGCATGGGGTCCTGAAATGGTTAATAGATGACTGATTGCAGCCCTGGCTACCACTGCACCCCATATAACTACGGCCCTGCCAGCTGAACCTCTATGTTCCCCGTTGAGATGTTCTTGCTGCCACCACATATATGACATGTTCTTGGGCCCTGGTGCAAAAAGTGATAGGGGGCTCCTGTCAGTTACCATGTGTCATTTCCAATAGCGGTGTCTTCTTATATGTCAAAGGATCCCGTAGCAGCTGCTAGCACTGCACCTCCTATAGCTACGCTGTCCTCATCTTTTTAGTTGGCCATTGAAAGGAATGAATTATTTTAGCCTGTGAATTTGTTTCTGTGACTCCTAGAGCCAAATTTTCTTCACTAAGTTGTTCCACGTATCCATTTTACCATTATGGATGCTAATTGCAGCTTCTCCTCACCTGTATAAGTATAAAAGTTAACCAGAACATCTTCTCCCATTGACTTTAATGGGGTTACGAAATTCGAGTTCAAGTTCGACCAGAACTTCGAGGCGAACTTCTCAAAATTCGAGTTTCTACTCAAAATCGAACTTTTTAGTGTTCACTCATCACTAATAACCAGTTTAAGATGTTACATGCAATTATAGGCAGCATAAAGACATATATCATTATTGTATGAAATGATAAGACTTCAGTCTACTTGAATATTTGACAGGACAACACAGTTTAATTTCATTGATACATAGCAAGACCCAGTACTCTTTAATAATCAAGGATAAAAATTTATTCACTCGTGTTCAACCATAGGATATTCTGCAGGCCAGTCCTTGCTATGCTTCAGCTTATTTCAGTTGCTAGATGTTTATTCCCTTGTTATTATTGATGGTATCCAACCCTTTTTCCTATTGACACAAAAAGAGTTTTGCCATGAAGCAAAATCATTTTCTGAGGCCAGCTAATAGCTCGGTACAAGCCAGCCTCAATGAATAAAGACTCACAGCTTTGAGAGAATGCACCCGCTCTTCGCTCATCAGAGCTAACACCCAGCAGGGTGAACAAGGGCAGAAGTTGCCCGAAAACCGTTTGTTGTCCAGCTTGTTTCAGTTGCCTGGGCCTTTCAAATTTAATTTTTTTAAAATTTATACTCACTTGAAGCCCCCCGTGCCCGGATTGAAGTGTTTCCTGCGGGTGTTAGCTTGATGAGCGAAAAAGCGGGTGCAAAATTTTTCAAAGCTTGAGTCTTACTGTGGAGTGCGTAGTCCCAGCCAGGGATCATGGTATTTACCTGGGACTGATATCCACGGTGAAGCCCGAAAAAGGGGGGGAGCCCTACTTCACATGAACTGTGTTTTCAATGAATAAAGAGCTTGTGAAGCTTTTCCCCATTCATGTCCATGGGAGTTCCAGATTTAGCGAGTCCGTATGGCTTATTTTGGAGCTGCCATCGAAAAAGTAGCATCTCCTTCTCTAGTGAATTCCCCTATATAGACCAAATAAAACAGCTATCTCGGAGAAGATCTTCTAAAAAAAATTTTCTCCAGAGCAGTGTCAAAAGTTAAATCCCTTCCCCCAAATTTTACGAACAAGAACTTTCTACATCCTGCTGTGCCAGTGCAATCACCAGCTGGAGAATGGCTATGATTGACATCTATTCTCCAGCACTTATACAGGAGTTAGGAGCAAACTCCAAACCTTGTAGGTTTAGATAGTAAAACAGCGCAATCAATGTGAATGTTGGGGCATTCAAGTAACATTTCACCAGTATTTGTGGGAGAAGACAAAGTAGAAGCAAGCAAAAGTTTACATCAAAAATTGTTTCTGAACAGCAATGTAGATCCTTTACTGGATACAACAGTGATGATGGGACTGAACCCAAAGAGATGAGGAACATGCAAATAAGAAGGGGACTGTACACTAGAGTAGAAGGTGTTGAAGTAGTTCAAGGCTTTGGATCATTAGACATTGATGTTGGAACATCATGTAAGACATAAAACTGACACACAGGACTGTAGAACAACAAATACTATAAATGAAATTCAGAAGGGCTAGGCTAAGACACGATCCAGGACCAAGCCAAGTAAAAACCAAAAGACAACCTAGAACAAGTTGAAAAAGGCTAGGAGAAAACTAACAATGTCTTAGACCAAGACTAGGAACAAACTACAAACAGTACTAAGACAAAGTGGACTAACACTTTAAGGACACGGCCAGTTTTGACCTCTGTGACAGAACTCCATTTATTAAATCTGACATGTTTATGTTGGAATAACTTTTTGACGCTTTTACATACACATGTGATTTAGAGAATATTTTCGCATAAAACAATGGGCTACATATATGAAAACTGTCTTGGTCTAAGCCCGGTTCACACGGCTTATTCAAGCCGGAATTGCGAGCCGGATTCCACTCGCAATTCCGGCTAGAATAAGGGGCGGGCGCGGGTCGGGGCAGGGGCGCGGCCCGCAGGCCCCATAGACTTGCATTATCCAGGCGCCGTGGATAATGTGCATGTCACTTTCTCCCCGCCCGGCGGATTCGCTGAGCGGAGAGGAGCGACGTAATCCACTGTTCTCTATGAGAACGGTGGATTACTGTAATTACTGCAATGGATTGACGCCGTACTGCAGCGCAAATCCGGCGCGCAGTACTGCGCCAATCCGCGGCGAAATAAGCCGTGTGAACGGCCCCTAAGACTTTATTTGTTGCCCATAGCAACCAATAAGAGCTTCCATTTCATATAGTGCTCTGAAAAAATTAGGGGAGCTCTGATTCATTGCTATGGACAACAAAGAAAGTTTTAGACCTAGACAGTTTTCATACATGTCTCCCAATTAAAGTTAATACTAAATTTTGATCCATGCAATCCTTGTTTATTTGTGAAAAATATAAAAATGTTTTGAACATTTTAAAGAAAATTGCCATTTTCAAAGGTTAAAACATTTATTTATGTAAGATAGTTAAACCATAGAAAATAGTTTTAAACTAGCATCTACCATATTTCTACTGTAAGTTGACATGATTTTTATTTTTTTACATTAGGAGGCTTATAAATCTAATAGCAATTTTCAAAATTTTCTAGAAAATTTGTAGCACAGATTCTTTTAGGAAGCAGTCAATATACTCTATATACTGCCTTAAAGTATTCAAAACAGCATTTAGTAAGTTTGATAACCATTTGGGGGTTTTGGAGAAATTAAAGCAAAATGAAATTTCCCTTTTTTTGTAGATTTTCAGTTTTATTTTTTATTTACTGGAATACAGTAGATGTTTACAAGAAAATACAATTCAATATTGATTCTTGTCACGATGCCCGCCATGGTCCTGCTCCGGACTCTTGACGTGCTCGTGTCTCTGTCCCACGGGACTGCTGTTACTCATCTCTCCCCACTCCTGCTTCGCTTCTGCTTGCTGTCTCTGGCTAGAGCAAGCATAGTTGCTCACCAGGGCGCGAAACTCTCTGAAATTTAAAGGGCCAGTGCACTGCCGGTTTCCCATCACCGCACCCTGGACCTTTTATTAAGGCACTATATCCTGCACTTTCTGCTACTTTATTGGTGTGCTTCTGGAGTGCCTAGCTTATAGTCATTTATGCTATCAGTATTCTGACCCGTGCCTAGTACCTCAACTATTCCTTTCTTGCCACCTGCCCTGACTTAACCACAAGTGACCTGACCATGTTTTGCCTGCTACCTGCCCTGATCTTACTGCCTGCCTATTGACCCCCATCTGGGCCTGCACCCCATCTGGGCCTGCACTTCTTGTACCATGCTGCACCTTCGCTGTCACCGCGAGTGGCCCCATCAGTGGTAGCAACCTGGGAGTCTCCCACAGCAAAGTCCAGCCTGACTTGCGGTGAGCTCTGGTGAATACCGGGAGGCTTCTTAGACTCTGCTCTGCTCATAGGTCACCAAAGGATCTACTACAGTGACAATTCGCCTGATTCTGCCATTTTTAGAAATATCCTATATGTGTCCATATATCTGTAGTGTGCTATTTGACTCAACCACAAGCCCCAGAGTAGAAAGAGCACCTACTGTATCTCGGGGTCACATTTTCATGAGGATTTTATTTAGATGCCATTACAGGTTTGAGGAGATCCTAAGGTGCTAAAACTTAAGGGCGTACAAGGGAAGGAGCACTATTGCCATGTCACATTTGTAAAACCCCAAAGTACCAGAAAGGTGAACATTTTCAGATGTCACCCCATTTTGATTTCAACACTCTTAAAAGAACTAATCTAGTGGTGTTTTGTGCATTTCAGGCCATTAAGTATTCCACAGTTTTTTTAGCATTGGGCCGTGAAAATGGAAAAAAAAAATTCACCATTTCTTTTTGGGTTTCATTTTTACAACATAAATATATATGGTAACAATTACATGACAACTTTACTATGCGAGTCAGTAAAATTACAACAAATTCAATTTCATATAGTTTTTATGTTTTACTACTTTTACACAATAAAAATACCTTTTTCAAAAAATTGTGTTTTTATGTCATCCTATTTTGACAGCCATAACTTTTTTATTTTTCTGCATATGGAGCGTGATACCATCATGGGGTTCCTATGACTTTTTGATCGCTTTTTATCAAGGTTTGTGGGAGTTGGGGTGAACAAAATACAACAATCCTGGTAGTGTTTTTTTATTTTTATTCTTTACAGCTGTCACCATACAGTATAAATGACATATTAGCTTTACTTTTTTATATTTTACTGCTTTTACACAACACAACACTTTTATTTAAAAAAGAAAACATGATTTTGCACTGTCAAAGTCTGAGAGCCATAACTTTTTTATTTTTATGTGTACGGAGCTGTGTAGGGAATTGCTATTTGTGGGTTTTTATTGGCATAATTTTTTGGGGACATGACTTTTTTATTTCCTCTTAATTAATTTTTAGGGAATCAGGTTGAAGACAATACAGTATTTTTGGTAGTGTTTTTTATTTTTTTTTTTACAGCGCTCACTGTAAATTTAATTAGAAAAGGGCGAATTGATTCTAACGAAGTGGAATTCGTTTAGAATTTCAGGAAAACTTCAATTCTGAACGAAGTCGAAGTTTGAGGTGATTCGCGGGAACGAAGCCTGTTTTTGATTGATAAAATGGTTGCGAGCACATAACGTTACATTCAAAGAATTCTGGGAGGAAGAAAGGCGTAGCATACATGACATGTGAAGAGATGAAGCCCATCAGAGACCGGCGGGATTCTGTGACATCACCGCACTATATAAGTCTGGGCGCCATGCTCGGTCCTCACACTCCTCTCACTGTACTGTATAGGGAAGCTGCTCCTGCTGCCGTCGCTGCTGCTTGTGGTATCTCATACTAAAGAACTCTCTTTTATACAGCGATTTTTGGGGGGTGTCACAGCTTGTCTCAGACACTGCTTCTCTTACATTCTAATTCTGATTTTGTGGGGTATTGGAACTGAAGTCCAGTGTGCGTCCAATGCAGCTGCATATACATTTTAATGCTATCTATTCAGTTCTTTAGCACATTGAATATCCAAGGGTTATCTAAGCCTGTTCCTGTTGTATTCAGTTAAAGAAACAGCGTTTTTACAATCCAAATACCACTTAATTTTTGGTTGCTCATTTATTTTGCGCAATTTAGATCCAGGGGTTAATTAAGCGTTGTTCTGCTGTTGTGGTCACTAAAAGAAACGTTCCTTTTCACCGCCAAAAAGGAAATTTTGCCTGTAGCATAATTCATATCCGAAGGTTAATTACAAGTTATTCTGTTGTTGTGTTCCGTAAAATACACGCCGTTTTAACACGCTACAAAGCTGGTAATTGTTGGCAGCATATTTACTTTGCGCAATTTAAATCCATTTGTTAAATTATTATTTTTCTGCAGTTGTACTTAGTAAAAGAAACTTTCTTTTTCACCGCCAAAGAAGAAATTTTGGCTTTAGCATAATTCATATCCGAAGGTTAATTAACCCTGTTTGTGTTTTTATACACAGTGTTTTTAAACGGCACATACTAGTAAATTTTTCCTGCCCTTTTGTGGAGTGCAATTTATATCCAAGGGTTACCCAAGCTACTTAGTAGGTTCATTTGGAGTCAAATACAGGGTGTGTATTTATCATATACAGATATCTTCATCAAACAGTGTCTGTACATTTTAGAACAAACAGTATGTCAGACAGAGAGGTGGCAGGCTTTTCACCTGCCAGTGGCAGTGGCACAAACATTCCTGGAGCAGGCCCAGGTCGCAGCACAGCAAGGGGACGTCGCAGCAGGGGTCACTCGGTGAGGCCACAACTGCCGCTGTCATCTAGCGGCCGTGTGTTGTTCAGCAACCCAATGGTTCTTGATTGGTTGACTAGGTCATCCACTTCATTCCATATGACATCTGACAACCCCAGCCGAGAGTTGGTGGGATCGTCAGAAAAAAACCTTAGTTGTCATGGCCCGGGAGCGGGTCAGCAGCCCTCACCTGTCCTCAACCCGCCTCTGTCCCATCCGGTTCCCTCAGCCAGAGATCTACTATGTGGTCTGGGCTCAGTGCCACTATACAGCGAGGATGAGGAGGACAGTCAGCAGCTACTTGGCAGTGAAGAAATGGGGCCAATATCCCCTGCTTCTTGCAGTAGGTGGCAAAGTATAGATGTGGAGAGTGGCATGGGAGGTCATGTTGTGAGGGGTCAGCCTCTGCATACCAAGACCGGTGATGAGGACAGCAGTGACGATGAAACACAAATTGATGATGATGTAGCCGACAGCACTTGGGAGCCGGTTGAATCAAGGGCTTCATCATCGTCAGGAACAGAGGGCATCAGCTTGAGCGTCAGGCAGCGGTGCAGCCAGCAAGTGGGTTGTGTGGCCGTGAGTCAGCAGGGTAGCAGCAGTGTGAGGTCAGGAGCCAAGCGGCCACGGGGTAGAAAACCCGTTTCGCAGGTCCAAGAAAATAGCGGCACAGGGCTCCAGCGAGGCAGCGGTGGTAGTAGTCACTCAGTGCGGAGCGTTGGCGGTAAAATCAGCTACTCGCTGGTGTGGCAGTTCTTTGCTAAGACACCGGAGGAGCCGAATATGGGTATTTGTATAATCTGTGGGCAGAAAGTGAAGCGTGGCCAGGGAGCTAACGTTGGCACCATAGCCCTGCTTCAACACATGCAGCATCACCATCCAGTGGCCTGGGAGAAACGTGGTGGTCCATCCAGCTGCCGCATCAACAGCAGCAGCAGCGCCCAGTGGCACGCATGCCATTGCAGCCAGTCAAGGCTCCACCACCTCTGCAGAAGGGAGTTGTTTCTCTTTGCTATCATTTCTCGGTCCAGATGCACTCGGCCACCCCAGTTTGAAGGTCCGCTGGACTACTGGGCAGCCAAACTGGATGTGTGGCCGCAACTCGCCGAGTTTGTAGTGGAGAAGCTGTCCTGCCTGTAGTGTGGCATCAGAGCGGGTGCTCAGTGCGGCGGAGGCCATCGTTGTCCACGGGAAATGTGGAATGACTGACCTTTGTCAAGATGAATCAGGCGTGGATCGGCCAGGATTTCCACACACCAATGCCTTAGGCGTCAGACTACATTAGCCATGACATAACATACAGAAATTGTAGAGTAAATGGTATAAAAGGTATCCCAAATTTTATTTAACAATCCATTAAAATACAAAAAAGACAGAATGAAAAAGTGCTTACAAAAGAATCTAAACAAAAGCAGGCTTAAACAGAACATAGTATAATTAGCAAGATGGAATTGTAATGATAGGACAAACCCAGATGAGACAAGGTAGATAGAGTACTCTCTTACATGCACTTTAATCGAAGTGCTCCATGCAATTGAATAAGCATAGTGGTTATTATAGTATCAGAGTAACTCAAAAGTAGAAGGCAGTTTAATAAGGATATACCTCAATCTGGTTGGTCCTATAAGTAATTAAGACCTGCGCCCCGACGCGCGTTTCGCAATGGTTGCTTCCTCAACCAAACTGTGAGAAATGAGCCTGGGTTAAAACTACCTGTCTCAGACACTATTCTGATGCCGCCACCCGCCTGATGCCACACATCTGATGCCTGTTTCTCCTTCTGCCTACCACCATATTTACCAGGGAGTGGAATTGCCACCCTCCTCAACACTCTGTCATCGTGCCACTCTATGACCTCATGCTGCTGCTGTTGCTGGTGCCGTGACATCCACACTGTGTCATTGTGCCACTCTCTGACCTCATGCTGCTGTTGTTGCTGCTGCGGTCACTTCCACACCCTGTCATTGTGCCACTCTCTGATCTCATGCTGTTGCTGCCGTCACCTCCACTCTTTGTCATTGTGCCACTTTGTGGCCTACTACTGTTTTGCCACCTCCAGAATGTCATTGTGCCACAGCCTGACCTCATGCTGCTGCTATGGCTGCTGCCGTTCCCTCCACACTGTGTCATTGTGCCACTCTTTGGCCTACTCCTGTTCTTGCCGCCTCGAGACTGTCATTGTGCCACTCTCTGACCTCATGCTGTTGCTCCTGCCGTGACCTCCACTCTCTGTCATTGTACCACTCTGTGGCCTACTCCTGTTTTTGCCACCTCCAGAATGTCATTGTGCCACTCTCTGACCTCATGTTGCTGCTGCTGCTGTTGATGCCGTGACCTCCCCACTGTGTGATTGTGCCACTGTCAGACCACATGCTGCTGCTGTGGCGGCTGCCGTGACCTACACACTCTGTCATTGTGCCACTCTGTGGCCTACTCCTGTTTTACCACCTCCAGAAGGTCATTGTGCCACTGTCTGACCTCATGCTGCTGCTGTTGCTCCTGCCGTGACCTACAAACCATGTCATTGTGCCACTCTCTGACCTCATGCTGTTTCTCCTGCCGTGACCTCCACACTCTGTCATTGTGCCACTCTGTGGCCTACTCCTTTTTTTTCCACCTCCAGTATGTCATTGTGCCACTGTCTGACCTCATGCTGCTGCTGTGGCTGCTGCCGTGACCTCCACTCTCTGTTATTGTGCCACTCTCTGACCTCATGCTGCTGCTGCCATGACCTCCACTCTTTGTCACTGTGCCACTCTGTGGCCTACTACTGTTTTGCCACCTCCAGAATGTCATTGTGCCACTGTCTGACCTCATGCTGCTGCTGTGGCTGCTGCCGTGGCCTCCACTCTCTGTTAGTGTGCCACTCTCTGACCTCATGCTGCTGCTGCCGTGACCTCCACTCTCTGTCATTGTGCCACTCAGGGGCCTACTACTGTTTTACCACCTCCAGAATGTCATTGTGCCACTGCCTGACCTCATGCTGCTGCTGTGGCTGCTGCCGTGACCTCCACACTGTGTCATTGTGCCACTCTGTGGCCTACTCCTGTTTTTGCCACCTCCAGAATGTCATTGTGCCACTGTCTGACCTCATGCTGCTGCTGTTGCTCCTGCCATGACTTACAAACCGTGTCATTGTGCCACTCTCTAACCTCATGCTGTTGCTCCTGACATGACCTCCACACTCTGTCATTGTGCCACTCTGTGGCCTACTCCTTTTTTTTCCACCTCCAGAATTTGTCATTTTTCCAGTGTATGACCTCATGCTGCTGCTGTGTCTGGTGCAGTGACCTCCACTCTCTGTCTTTGTGCCACTCTGTTGCCTACTACTGTGTTAATGCTGCTGCTGCCGTGACCTTCACTCTCTGTCATTGTGCCACTCTGTGGCCTACTATTGTTTTGCCACCTCCAGAATGTCATTGTGCCACTGTCTGACCTCATGCTGCTGCTGTGGCTGCTGCCGTGGCCTCCACTCTCTGTTATAGTGCCACTCTCTGACCTCATGCTGCTGCTGCCGTGACCTCCACTCTCTGTCATTGTGCCACTCTGTGGCCTACTACTGTTTTACCACCTCCAAAATGTCATTGTGCCACTGCCTGACCTCATGCTGCTGCTGTGGCTGCTGCTGTGGCCTCCACTCTCTGTTATAGTGCCACTCATGACCACATGCAGCGGCTGCCGTGACCTCCACTCTCTGTCATTGTGCCACTCTGTGGCCTACTACTGTTTTACAACCTCCAGAATGTCATTGTGCCACTGCCTGACCTCATGCTGCTGCTGTGGCTGCTGCCGTGGCCTCCACTCTCTGTTATAGTGCCACTCTCTGACCTCATGCTGCTGCTGCTGTTGATGCTGTGACCTCCACACTGTGTCATTCTGCCACTGTATATCCTCCTGCTGCTGCTGGGGCTGCTACCGTGACATCCACACTCTGTCATTGTGCCACTGTCTGACCTCCTGCTGCTGCTGTGGCTGCTGCCATGACCTACACACTCTGTCATTGTGCCACTGTCTGACCTAATGCTGCTGCTGTGGCTGCTGCCATGACCTACACACTCTGTCATTGTGCCACTCTGTGGCCTACTCCTGTTTTAGCCACCTCCAGAATGTCATTGTGCCACTGTCAGACCTCATGCTGCTACTGTGGCCGCTGCCGTGGCCTCCACTCTCTGTCATTGTGCCACTCTGTGGCTTACTCCTGTATTTGCCACCTCCAGAATGTCATTGTGCCACTCTCTGACCTCATGCTGCTGTGGCTGCCGCCGTCACCTCCACACTCTGTCACTGATGTTGCCACCTGAGCCCTCAGCTTGTTTTTTTTCCAGCTGTCGCTGCCATGACTTTATCAGGCTACTTTCCCGCTTCAGTTTTTTGGTCAGCTTTGCCCTCATAAGTGACCAGGTAATTTTATAGTGAAGCGATTCTAAGAGCGGCGGCAGTCATATGCGTGTCATACTAAAACACAACTTTGTATGAAGACCAAACCAAGCTCCCTCTGCATAACTAAGCATGGCACAACGTTCTACAGCACCCTGCAGGTTCTGTGCAGCCTGGAAATAGCTGTTTTTTAATGCGATTCGTCCCGAAACAATTCGGACCGAAACAAATTTTGTCGGAAAATTCGGCGAAGTCACCGAATCGAATTTTTGAGAAATTCGCCCATCTCTAGAAGTATTCATGACATGTTAATTTTATTCCATGGGTCAATACAATTACAATTATGTGATGTGATGTTTTTTAAGCTGTATCACTTTAAATTAAAAGTAATATATTATGCATTGCTATCTTTTGATAGCCCTAACTTTTTTCTTTTGCCATACACAGAGCTGTGTAAGGGCCATTTTTTTGCCAGATTTTGCGTTTTCATTGATACCATGTAGGAGTTTGTACGCCTTTTTGGTAGCTTTTTATTCCATTTCATATGCAGCGGGTTGCCATTGTTTTTTTGTTTTTTTTACTGAGATCATTGTGCAAGTTAAATAATGAAACAGATTTATAAGCTAGGTCATTCCCGAACATCCAAATGCGCAAGGGGGTTAAAGCAGAGTCCACAGAATACATCAAGTGGCAAAACCAGTATATAAACTAAACTGTGCTGACACTCAAATATTAAGAGTGCTTTCTGGGTATAAATAGCAGATCATAATAAGTCATAAAACACAGAGGCCCTCATTTATTATCGCTGTTTGAAGGTTAGACAGCATAAAATTAAACAGGCAGTCTAAAAATGCACCAGATTTATCACAGTGGCTTGTGCCGATTGTTAAATTGGTACAGCTTTACTATCTTATTAGACCAAGGCTTTTTTGGCCTACTTTCTCTGGAATAAGCCATACCCATATGCCATGTAGTATGCAGAAAATTTCTTAAGCCCATAATACACGTGTCTGTGACATGCTGGCAGGGCCGCCATCAGAAATTTTGGGGCCCCATACAGCTGGAGCATTTGGGCCCCCCCTCCACTCTGTCCCTGGCTCTGCCCTCCGGCCGACCCAACCCCCCGCTACACCCCCCATCCCCGTCCGTCCCGACAGAGCCCCACCCATCTCCCGGCCCACAACCATCACCACCCTGGAAAAAGAAAAAATGGTTTCTGGGGTCACAAGAAAAAAAAAAAATGCAATTGAAACCATTGTTTTTGGATTTAGTTCTTTCTGGATTAAAACAAGGTACAGTTTATCTATATTTTGTAGGTCAGTTCATATATGAGGTCCAGCAAATCCGCCACATGTCACCACAAATAATGTTACTGACCAAACAGTATAGCCAGACCAATATTGCCAAGCAACAATATACAAATACTAAATAATACCGCTACCTATCACTACCATATGCTGACTAGCACCACCATGTGTTACGACCAAATCAGCATATCAAGACCAGTATCATAAAACAACAACAATATACAAGCACCTAATAATATCGCCACATCATTACCACATATCTCCAACATAACAATACTGGAATAATACCGCCATATTGTTACGGGAAATATAAACCATTACATCAAGACCAACATTTCCTCCATACAGCGACCCTATAGTGGTAATAGTTTGCAAATAGTTTACTTACATTTAGGGCCTCATAGGTAACGTCTTGTCTGATGAGTCGTTCACTTTCTCTTTTCTTCTCTATTCGTCCAGACCTCCATGATGACTTCCTCCGCCCACCACTCGTCCCTGTAGAATTTATAACACAAAAAACCCTGAGACTCCTTATTTTTTATCATTTTCCCAACCGGTGCCCCCTCCCCCCCATGTACAAACCCCCCAATCTATAATGGCCCAAATCTAATAATTACCCTCCCGTAATTATGACCCCCCCCCCCAGTCAGTATATAGGTAAAATGGGGCCCCTGGGCGGTAGCTTAGGTAGGTAGCTTAGAGCCCGGTGTAGGCAGCTTAGGGCCCCCTGTAGTTTTTGAGTTTCCCCCCTGTAGTTCTAGAGCCCCAATCCTTAGTGTAGGGCCTATCCTTTGTTGTAGGGCCCATCCTTTTATTGTAGGGCCCCCTCCTTAGTTGTAGGGCCCCCTCCTTTATTGTAGGCCCATCCTTTTATTGTAGGGCCCCCTCCTTTAGTTGTAGGGCCCTCCTTTAGTTGGTAGGGGGGCCCCTCCATTAGTTGTAGGGCCACACCATTAGTTGTAGGGCCCCCTCCTTTAGTGTAAAAGCTCCTCCTTTAGTTATAGGGCCCCCTCCTTTAGTGTAGAGCTCCTCCTTTAGTTATAGGGCCCCCTCCTTTAGTGTCGAGCCCCTCCTTTATCGGGCCCATTCTTTAGTTGTTGGGCCCTCTCCTTTAGTGTAGGGCCCATCCTTTTGTTGTAGGGCCCCCTTCTTTAGTGGAGGGTCCCCTCCTTTAGTGCAGGGCCCCCTCCTTTAGTTCTAGGGCCTCCTCCTTTAGTGCAGAGCCCCTCATTTAGTGCAGGGCCCCATCCTTTAGTTGTAGAGCCCCCTCCTTTAGTGCAGGGCCCCATCCTTTACTTGTAGGGCCCCCTCCTTTACTTGTAGGGCCCCTCCAATAGCAGCAGGGCCCCTCCAATAGTGCAGGGCCCCTCCTTTAGTTGTAGGGCCCCCTCCAATAGTGCAGGGCCCCCTCCAATAGTGCAGGGCCCCTCCTTTAGTTGTAGGCCCCGTCAAAGTGCAGAGCCCCTCGTATAGTGTAGGGCCCCTCCAATAGTGCAGGGCCCCTCCATTAGTTGTACGGCCCCCACCAAAAGTGCAGGGCCCCTCCAATAGTGCAGGGCCCCTCCTTTAGTTTGTAGGGCCCCGTCAAATAGTGCAGAGCCCCTCGTAATAGTGGTAGGGCCCCTCCAATAGTGCAGGGCCCCATCCTTTAGTTGTAGGGCCCCGTCAATAGTACAGGGCCCCTCGTTTAGTGGTAGGGCCCCTCCAATATGCAGGGCCCCTCCTTTAGTTGTAAAAGGGCCCCTCCTTTAGTTTCAGGGCCCCCTGTAGCTAATTACTTACCTGGGGCCCCCCCCTCCCCCGGCGTTTTCCGTCACCTCCCCGGCTGAGAACAGAAGCTCGGCAGCGGCGCGATGACGTCACTTCCGCCGCGCCGCCTGCAGAGCTAGGTACGGCAGGGGCAGGGAGCGCACAGCTCTCCCTGCTCCGCCGTTCACTTAATTGTATGCGGCGTCGCACGGACGTGCATACAATTAAGAGAGGGCCTCTGTGAAGCAAGGGGGCGGGGCCTGCCGGGGCGGCGGGCCCCCCCTGGCCTTTTCAAAACCGCCCGGGCCCGGTACAGCAGTACCGGTTGTACTGCCCTATCGGCGGCCCTGCATCACAGAATGCATCACTTTTTGGTGCATTTTAAGACTCTTTCCTGGTCCAGCCACTTTAGTAAATGAGACCCAGAGTTCAAACCATGCTATATGGAAATAACATGGGGTTTTCTCATTACAGATGTGACAGTAAAAATAAGCAATTGTGCAATTGATTTGTATTACCTAAATCATTTAGTATAGCAGCTGTTAGCTAATCTTTGTGTGTCTAGAGCTATTTCTGCAGCCTTTGGTTGGGCCATTCCCCCTATGCTGTGATTGGCTGCTTGCATTTAGTTCAATCTCTGGTCAGGACATGCCCTTTATGCTGTGATTGGCTGTTCTGCTCTATCTGTGCTCACTCCCCCCTGAGCTGTGTGAAACAAGCTGCCTGTGCCTTTGCACCTCAGCTTCTGTGGCTTTCATCCAGGAGCTATAGAGGTCAAATTGTGCCTGTTCCTCTGACCATCTCTCAGTGAGAGCTCTGATGGGAAGGATCTGGGCAACTACTGAGTCTTTTTAGCTGCCAGATTCATTCCCCCCACCCATATTACCTACCCTTATACTCTCTGCTAGACACAATGACAATATTTCAGTTTCTGTAATATTAGATTACTTTATTTATAACTGGTAACACCAATGCCGGCTAGTTACAAGGATTGCTTGTGGAGTCTAGGATGGAGGTGGCTATCACAGCTTTTCAGGCATGATAACTGATCATTGCAGAAGTCTGGATAGCTATCACATCCACTCCCTCCCACTTCTCACTGAGGGAAGACATGCCTACTGGTAGGAAAGACCAGTCCCTGGAATTCAAAAACTAAGCCAGAGAAAATATTAAGGTGCCTATGAAAGCATGTAGTGAGAAAACACCTTTAACTTGTTTATGTATATATAAAGTGCCAGAGCAACCTTTGCCGGTCACATGTCTCTACCACTAGTTGGAGTACAGCAGGACACTTGCAAGCGACGTGCCACCGAGGACATCGTCTCGGTGGGGGAAATCAGCAATTTTGTGTATGTAGCCATAGGTTGCTGACACATGTAACTAGCATGGCTGGTATGCTGCTAAGTGTGGGCTGCCTTTCCTGGAACGGCTATAGCACTGGGTGGGTGGCCAGGTCAGGGCAGGTTTTTGGCAGGTCTCTGGAGGCCTATTAAAAGTTTGTTATTCCAGGTGATCGGGGGTAGGATGGAGTTGGTTACCTGGACCGAGGAGCAATGCTCAAGTCAGGAGAGAGCTCTTACTCCCCCAGACTTGAGAGAAGCTGGAACAAGTAGGAGACTGGATAAAGTGTGAGTTATTATTTTGTGGGGCTGGGCAATAGGCCTAGACCACAGGTAGAGAAGGTCCAGGTTCCCATATAGTTAATGGCCATATGGCCAAGGCTTTATTTTACTCTGTGCTGTGCTGCCATATGTTTGACCAATAAAACTGGTTGAGGCCAGTTGGACTAAACCATGTGGCCCTTGGACATATGTGCCATAGCCATCTCACAAAAGACAGCAGTCCCAATAAAGTTATGCTAAGGACCCCTCAGAGTCCAAGAGGTAAGCTAGTGCTTACAATATACTAGTGCATCTAAAGAAATTAGAATATCACAGAAAAGATAATTGATATCAATAATTTAAATCAAATAGATAAATCCATATATTGTATAGACTCATTACAGTATGAATTTCAAAGTTTAATATAATACATCTGTGAGCCCTAAAAAAAATAAAAAGATGATCCTGAAGAAATCCTTTAATTTTCAATGATATTCTAATTTTTTGAGATGCACTAGTACATATACAAACACAACACAATATCAGCAGCACTCTATAAGCACTAAAAACAGTAAAGGGGAATAAAGGAATTTTTTCAAAAACCATTTCTGCTACTTTAGAATACACTAAAATTTGAGGTTCTCTGGGAGAAAAGATCCCAGATACACTCGGCTGTGATTAAAAGCAGTCTGTGTGCATGGGCAGAGTGCACACCCAAAGTGGGGGCTAGCCACTACCCCATACAAAAGTAAAAATTGGTCAGCACATCCAAAACAATTTGTCATGGTAGATGGGCAATTACAGTTTTGATCAAAAATGTACACTAAGATTGTCATTTATTCTAAAGTACCAGAAATGCATTTTGAAAAAATTCCTATATTCTCTTTGACTGTTTTTCATTGCTTATAGAGTGCTGCTGAAATTGTGTTGTGCTTACAATACACATGTAGCCTCATTAGGAAAAATATAGAAAACCATTTCTTTTGGTATCTTTCATAAACCCCAGATTTAAAAAAATTCATTTTGTGACCAAAAGTTTTAAACTTTCTTAAAAAACGTGGCTAGTGGACAAAATACGATTCCTTTCTTTGCCACATGTAAGCATCATCATTCAATTACCTTCTGCTAAGCTGGTTAAAATTGGTACAGTAGATATTTTTGTATAATGGCTTTACTTTTATAAACTACCTCTATATACTACCAAAGAAGAGAGGTTCTTAAAACATATTAAGTATATATCTCAATGCCTTTCCAATATCATTTTCTCCGATTTTTGAAGTTTCTTCTTGTCAGATGAGGGATCGAAAAACCTTCTTGAGTCAGCCTTGGTGACCTAGAAAAGACCATAGGGCTGTCTGTTCGATAGACTTGCTTTTAGTGATGAGCGATTGTGTCAACAATTATTATCGAGTCGATAGTCGATATCGGCAATTATCACGTCGATAGTCGATTATCACCGATGACCATTAAAGTCTATGGGAGAGGAACACCAGCTTCATTCTTACGCCCAAACAGGTGAGCTGGAATTAACATCCACAACAGTAAACTGGATACGTGCTACATCTTAGGCAAGACAATTAGGCTATAAAAGTCACAGAAAAAAATAATTCATTATGTTCAATGGCTAACTGAAAAGATGAGGAAGGCATAGCCACAGCAGGTACAGCAGTAGTAGCTGCAAAGGGGCCCCTTTCACACAAAACAAGACACCGGTATTGGAAATGGCACATGGGAACTGGCAATAGGAGACCCCTATCACTTTTTGCACCAGGGACCAACATCTCGTCACATATGTGGGGGTAACAAGAATATCCCAACGGGGAACGTGAGGTTCAGCTGGCAAGGCCCTAGGAGGTCCAGTTGGTCAACGAGCCCTGTCTCAAATTCCTGCATTCTACTGTCAATTTGTGTGGGTGGAAGGAAATTGCTTACAAGGGAGCTATTGGCAAAAAACTGACAAGCACAGAGTGCAATATACAACTATTGAAAAGTTAGATGGATGGGACATGGCGGTTTTACAACGCTGACATGTAGCACCAATTACTATAAAATATCTGCAACCCAATTTGCGTACAAGTGCACGATTTGCACCAAAATGAGACACAACTGAGTGAAATAGAACTATTTAAAAGTTATATGGATTATATATGGTGGTTTTGGCACCACTGACAACAGGCAGCAGCAGGGGTGTAGCTACAGGGGGTTCAGCGGTAGCAGTCGCTACCGGGCCCTGCAGCATCAGGGGGCCCAAAAGCCCTTCTGCCACATAAGAAGACACCAGTATTGCAAATGGCACATGGTAATTGGGGTGCCCCATTTCACTTTTTGCGCTAGAGCCCAAGAGCTTGAAGTTACACCTCTGGGCGGCAGTTACTATAAAATATCTGTAACCCAATTTGCGTACAAGGGGGCTATTGGCAAAAAACTGGGATGCACAGACACCAATAGAAATGCAAAAACAAAAGGGACAATTTCACCTGAGGTGGAGGTCTGCGGCTACAAAGTGTTAAAAAAAATTGCTATTTCCATGTGAGTTCAGGAAAGGAGAGACTAGGCTGCACATCATCAACCCTCCTCTCCACACCCACCCCCCCTCGGCTGCACACAGCGCTAGATTTCTTTACAAGTCTCTCTCTCAAAATCAAAACTTAAAGGGGTTTTGCCACAATGTAATGTTGACGTGGGATCCTCCAAAATGGGTTTTTAATCACTTTTAATCACTTTTCTAAATATATGTTGATTACAAAAATTGCAGTTTTGGGAGAGCTACAGCCTTCCTTAAAATGCCCTTGGTTACTTCAAAGCGTCTATTAGATACGCCTGACAAGAGCTGGACGGCTTGCGCAGAGAGAGCTTCTTATCTGATGAGCTGAGCTGCAGAAGTTTTTTAAGGCACCGGGTAGCATATGTTTCTTTGTATACAGAATAAACTAGTTGTAGAGTGATTAGATCCCTGCTTTATCTGCTGACAGAGAACATGAAGAAGCTTCAAGCTGCTGTGTAGAAAAGCTGTTGTACACAGAAACCACAAGTTATAGTTTTTTTTATTTCAGTGAACATGTCACAGGATCCCTGTGCTCTGGCTGTGTGTGTCTCTCTCTCTTTCAGCTCTGTGATTTGTTTACATAACATCTTAGCAGATAAGGCTCCTCCTGACAGAGCAGTGAATTAGCCTGAGTCTGCTGTATTTCGAATACACTGCTGAACTGTTTATTATTTCACTTAATTTTGAGACGCTCCCTTGGATTCCTCACTCCTCACTGGCCCCACCCTCTCTCCCCTGCAGCTTCATGACTCAGCGTGATTTGTTGACATTCTGCCTGGGCTAAGCTGAGAGGTAAGAATCTTTGTCTCGGCAAATCCCCTTTAAATTCTCTAATCTAACTATATCTTAAGCTTCACAACTACAAGGATGGTTTTCTGTATAAAAGAAGACCGCCTCTCTGAGCTGTGATGATAGCTATTGGGACAGGCAGAGTGTTGCTCTGTAGTGAGATCAGTGAGAAATGAGGCTGAACAGGAAATGGAGTTGCATACATAAAACGAGGTCATGTGATTTTTGCAGCCAATGAGATCCATACACCGCCCAATCATGACATTGTACACCCTGCTCACTCTGCTCTTTTCGCTGATTGGCTGGCCGCCAAAATTACAGGAAGTGCTGAAAAAGGTGTGATTATTAACATGATAACGATTATCGTTATGATATTCAAGTAAACTATTGCATCGTCGTGAAACACTGATAAACGTAAAAACCGTGCCGATTTCAACTTTTGTTGATAGTATCGCTTATCTCTACTTGCTTTTAAGGCACATTAAGCATTGTCCTAACAGAGGCTTGTCTCATAGGGAGAATGTCCCAAAAAAACTCCCAAAACTATAACTATATAGTATAAAATAGTTTTTATTGCACATACATAACATAAAAACAAAAAAATCACACATATTATGTATCCAAACTCACCCTATAAGTCTGAAAACTTAGTGTGTTCATAAGCAGCATAAAAAGTTCCTACCAAAAGAGTTTTGAAAATACATTTAAAACTGCAAAAAATTAAAACAATGCTTATACCCCTACTTAAACAAAGCCACATGCTGCCATTTGAATTAAAAAGTGATGGTGGCTGAAATATAGAGAACCAAGAAAAAAAAACTAGCAGGTCATTAAGGCATTAATCGTACAAGTACATTTAGAAACTTTGTAATATATCTCACTAGAGAACATGCCTTTTTCTCCCCACGTACTGCATGAAACACTACAACTGCCTTCCCCATCTAATGTACTGATCAGTTATTCTCAGATCAAAGCAAAATCAATCATATGAGACAAGATAGATTACCAGCTAACTAAGAGATTAGGTTACATGCTGCCCATATTAGTCTATGGAAAGGGGTGGAACAGTTGGAGAGAAAAACACAAAGACACAGCTGCAGCTTACAGCAATTATAACCAGGGCCCAGATGATGGGTAGGGAGAACTGGACAACCATCTAGGGTCCCTACTTCTGTCTGTCAATGTGGGGGGTTTAAAGTAAGGTTGTCATCCGGCTGGTGGCTCCTCAGTTAAACATGAGGAGAATCTGCTAATGCTCCATTGCTTGGCTTTATACAATATAAGCACAGACCGATGCGTAACACAAAGTGGAGGAGGAGGGAGTGGGTCAGCACACTGCTGCACGTCGCTCAGTGCTGGTCAGCAGAGCATGAAATTGACGTTTCTCCCCCCTTTTTCTCCTACCTCCCTTTGGTCTGTAAGTTGTCTGTGGGTCTCCCCTCAAATCAGACTTTTTAGTGTACTCCTGCCAGTGTAATCCTACAATGTTACATGGGGCAGACAAGTCAGACATTCAGACTACTTTTACCTGTGACCATACATACACACACAACACAACACACAAAAAAAACCCCAATGGGTCAAATTACCATATATCTTTGTGAATATAAAAATGTGTATCGCTTATGACACACATAATATATCCACGTGACCAGGGCCGCCATCAGAAATTTCAGGGCCCCCTACAGCTAATGCGCCTGGGCCCCCTGTCAAACCCGCCCTATAATTCCCGCCCCCACCAACCCTGCCCAAACCCCTGTTACTCAAACCCCCGAAAAAAAAATAATTTCGCCATTGTTTTTGGATTTGTTTTTTTGAAATTTTACAATAAAATTTTATATTTTTTGGGTCAATATGTATCAAAGGGCCCAAAATACCACTGCAAGATCACCACGTACCCCACAATGTTACTGACCCAAAACAGTTACCAAGCCCAAAAAAACCAAACAAAAGACCCAAAAATACCGCTATAATCACACTATGGGACTAAAAAACCACTATAATTTTTACTGGTAAACCAGTAAACTAAGGGGGAATTACCAAATAACACTGATATACAAAGATGAATAATTCTGCAACTTCACCCCAAACTCCCCCATAAAGATGGAATAAAGCCACAATATGTTTTTGAATATAATCCCAAAAATAAAACCAAAATAACCACCATACTGTGACCATATAGGGGGGAAATGCATGAAAACTCAGGTCTAAATCCACTTTGTTGCCCCAAAACCCCAATCAGGCCCCTAGCAACCAATCAAGGGCCAAACAAACCAAACAAACCCTAGCAAAAAATCAGAGCCCATAAAAACCCAAACAGGCTCATACAAAACCAAACAGATGCCCCTTTTATTTTTTCAGAGCCCATAGAAATGAAAGGGCACTTGAATTTGGGTTTTTAGACCCCCGATTTTTTGCGTGGGCAAAAAGAAAATCACATCTAACAGTTTTTTATACATGTGGCAGATATAGTTAATACAGGCAGTTACATTATGACTCACAGGTGACATCTAGGTTGAGCGATTTTTATTTACAAAGTTGAAAACGGCAA
>JAODAL010045318.1:0-32047 GCA_025379985.1 Phyllomedusa bahiana | reverse complement strand
TTGTCCCCAAAATCAAACTTTGTAGAAGACTGAAACTACTGAAAGTACTAGTGTAGTAGACTGGAAATTGTAAAGTAAGAGTGGTAGTGGTGAAGATGTAAGGCATAGCTCCATACCATAGATATCTGGTGGCTGTAAGACCAGAGCCTAAGAAAAAGGAAGTCTAAAAGCTGAGTAATGGAACAAATGGCTCTTCTAGGGTCAATTGAGAGGGTTGCTAAGAAGGAGCCTAATTAAAGATCCCAAATAATTTGGAAAGTTCAGCCACAAAAGGGTGTAATTACTTACTGTATTGAAATAAATAATCGAAACCTGTCACAGTTGTTTATAGCGGAATTCATGGACTCATAATTTATTCCCTTGTCGGGACCTTAAGGAACCCCATACTGGAAGTGAATGGATATGGTTACATTTGTACATCATATTACAGACTCCTTGCTACTAATACTAATAGGAATCATACAAAATGTTTTCAGCAAACCTACTAAGAGCACATCTCCTATTGAAGAACATTGAAGCTGATTGTTGCCCTCAGCTCCCTTTATGGTTCTCTGATCAACCATTTAAATGGGTTGTCAAGGACTACAAAACATGGTGGCTTTTCACGACACTTGTTCATGGGTCATGGCTGGTATTACAGCTCCACTGAAGTCTATGGGGTTCACCTGCAGAACCATTCATAACCTGTGAACAGGCGTGACACTGCTTCTGAGTGACACAAGCCATGTTTTGTTTTTTGTTTTTTAACCCTGGATAACACCTCTAAGGTATATGGCTTGGGCTGTCCCACCCCTGTTCTTCTTTATAAAGCCTCCATTGCTGCACCCCTTCCCTTCACATAGGACATACACATTGGTCTTCTCCAAACTGTCAATGGTAGTGCTCACTCTTGTGCACCCACCTGTTTGTTGGTAAGCATCCATGCACAAAGTCCTGCTATGCCCCATGTAACATAGCCACAGGGACCAGCCAAATAACTAGCTGATAATGAGCTTTATCCAACTTGCTAACATTAGCAGTCCTTGCTGAGAATTGGGGCAGTCAACCACTCAGCCCATCCATTCCTAGATGGGTGACTACTGTATGATGTCTTGAGTGCCTCTTTGGGACACCAAGGAGCTACTCTCTACCTCAGCAGCACATTGTGATTGCACCACTAGCCTATAGTGTGCTCCACAGCCAACACCCGTTAAGGGTTTTGACAATGGTTGGCCACTACCTTAAGTTGAACAGGTAGCCCAACTTGCACATGAGGGGCCCAACAGGGTTTATCAGTTCTAGTCTAAACCTCTTTATACAAGGCACCTATTCCGGTTGTACCTGCAGTGATATAGGTGAATGAGCGTTAAAAACAAAACACTTAACCAAAATCAGGAGGTAGCTCTGCTTTATGGACTTTACGTGCAAAGGAAGAGAGGGGCTATGGAAAAGATATTCGGATGATTGTTGGTGCATTCACTTAAACAGTCTCTTAATAGGTCCAGTATTTCACAGAGTCCACCAAATGGTTGCTTTTACTGTTACTCGAACTTCAGTTTCAGACTCTTTGTTGCCCAACGAGTGTTGACAGAAGGGGCTGTTTCAGTATCTGCAGCTTCTTCCATTGCCCCATGCGGTCTGAGCTTATCCCTCTTACTTCAGCTACTACACCAATTTTAGACCTTTCTCCACACTAATGCTGGACTTCTGCGTCCTGGTAACCACCAAACACCACCACTCCTAACAGAACATAGGGTGTACATTGGACAAAAAGTAACTAAAGCAAAACCATAGACAATATCCAGTGTCACGCTGGCCCAAAAGGAGCAGAAGAAGCCCCTCAGGGCCCTGGGCATGGTCGACCTCAGGCTGCTTTTCAGGGATAAAGACAGATAAAAAGAGGCAAAGCGCAAGAATTGTGTGCAGTCATGTACAGGAGCTGTTGGATGAGCCCTAACGGACAACTCCACTGGTGGACCATAAAAATCAACCCCACCAGTGGAGTTGATTCTTGGTGCGCCCCAGTGGAGGTGATTCTTGGGGCTCACCAGTGGAGTTGATTCTTGGGGCCCACCAGTGGAGCTGATTCTTGGGGCTCACCAGTGGAGGTGATTCTTGGGGCTCACCAGTGGAGTTGATTCTTGGGGCCCACCAGTGGAGTTGATTCTTGGGCTCACCAGTGGAGTTGATTCTTGGGCCCACCAGTGGAGCTGATTCTTGGGGCCCACTAATGGAGTTGATTCTTGGGACCCACCAGTGGAGATGATTCTTGGGACCCACCAGTAAAGTTGATTCTTGGGGCCACCAGTGGAGTTGATTCTTGGGGCTTATTAGTGCAGTTGATTCTTGGGGCCCACCAGTGGAGATAATTCTTAGACTCCACCTGTGGAGATGATCCTTGGGGCCCACCAATAGAGCTGATTCTTGGCAGCCACCAGTGGAGCTGATTCTTGGGACCCACCATTGGAGTTGCCTCTTGGGGTCCACTAGTGAAGCTGACTCTTGGAGCCCACCAGTGGAGCTGATTCTTGGGACCCACCAGTGAAGTTAATTCTTGGAGCCCACCAGTTGAGACGATCCTTGAGGCCCACCGTGGAGCTGATTCTTGGAGCCCACCAGTGGAGGTGATTCTTGGGGCTCACCAGTGGAGTTGATTCTTGAGGCCCACCATTGAAGATGATTCTTGTGGCCCACAGTTGAGTTGATTCTTGAAGCCCATCAGTGGAGATGATTCTTGGGGCCCACCCACATCTCCTGTCCGTGCCTCTTGCTTTAGTCCTCTCTTTCTCTGCCTTTCTCCCTGAGTAGCAGCCCTATCCCTGCTGGGGGTTTCCCTTGCTTCCCGTGGACTAGTTCTAACCTGGGCCCCAGGCACCCTTATCTGACCTCTGCTCCGCTCCTCCTCCCCCATATAAATCCTCATCTAACCTCTTGGTCCATGCAGAACTAAAAGTGTTAAATTACAATCTAAGCTCTGCTGCCTCTGTGTTCATCCTAAGTAACTATATGTGACCCAGGACCCTTCATTTTCTGCCTGGACCCTCATCTTCTCACATCTATCATGGAATAGTCCCTATTTCCGCTATCATATATTGCATTCTTGGAAATAATCCTACTATGAGCCCGTGCGCGTGGATCTGCAACCTTCTCTGATAGTCTTTCTCCGTTGTGTCAAAGTCAACACATTTGCATCAATTTAATGTCGTTCAGGCCCAAAGGCTTGTTGGAGCCGTCACTCTCTGGAAAACCATCTGGCTGATCTTACGAACCAGTGGATGATGTTTGATTAAGTGAAAAGAAGTCAAGTGAGGCCGGTTCGCCTCCAGTTTCATGGCCCGTGCTGCAGATCACTGCACATTCCTGTGCCCAGGTGCTGCCAGGCCTGGACTGGTGTCCGTCCTCTAGTGCCGGCCTCGGCTGACTTCATCCAGAACACCATGGATTGGCTGGTCGGCTTCCATGTCCATCAAGGCGTGTGGTGCACACACATCAGCTCGCAGTCATTCAGCATTCCCCTCTTACAGCAAATGTGACAGGTCTCACAAGTCAGCAGATTAAAGGTGCCCCTCTCCGGTCACGCCCCCTATAGTGTGCATACGGAACAGCATGAACCGCCATGCCGCCACCTGCGCTCCCCTTGTATCATTTCCTGCCAATCTCAGACATTCGCAGATAGAACTGACATGACGTTTCCTGCCAGCTTCTATACCCTATGAAAAAAAATATATATCCCATAGGAAAATAAGTTAATAATCCCAACACGAAAAATTTCTACCCATTATAAATGCAGTCACTGAAGGAGGCAGAAAGAGCAAAATTGAAAGGATTATATTTTAGCTAAAAATTACGGTCATCTTCCCGGAGGTTTATCCGATTATTCTGAACACTTTGAATGTACGGGGCAGCTCGTACCCTGCGCAAAATGATTGTACGCGTAACATAACAAAAAGTCGCCATTTTCTTAATGATTGGCCCGGGGAGGGGCGGGTATTTAGTTTTTTGAACGTCTAATTTTGCAGAAAAAAAATTAGAATTTTGTTTTTTAAGTCAACTGAATTTATCCTTCTAGTGCCCCTTGTTCCGTATTTGTGTGTCATTGTTGGGTTAGGGATTGGGTAAATGCTGATCAATAGTTCCAGTATTGTTAAAGAGGTTGTCTCACTACATTGAATTCATCTCACCTCAGTCCTGTTTTCTTGGTTTCATTTTGAATTCAGGGGCGTGTTTACTGGCTTCTACTAGACTGTAGTAGAAGCTAGGTCTGTAGCCATAGCAACCAGTGCTGTCAGCCTATCAGGAGAGGTAGAACAGGTCTGTAGCTATAGTAACCAGTGCCGTCAGCCTATCAGGAGAGGTAGAACAGGTCTGTAGCTATAGCACCCAGTGCTGGCAGCCTATCAGGAGAGACCAAAGAGGTCTGTAGCTATAGTGACCAGTGCTGGCAGCCTATCGGGAGAGACCAAACAGGTCTGTAGCTATAGCGACCAGCATTGGCAGCCTGTCATGATAGATAGAACAGGTCTGTAGCTATAGCAACCAGTGCGGGGCACCCTTTTAGGAGAGCCCAAAACGGGTCTGTAGCTATAGGACCAGTGCTGGCAGCCTATCAGGAGGGGAAAGAACGGGTCTGAGCTATAGAACCATTTTGCGGGGCACCCCAAACAGGAGAGCTAGAACGGGTCTTTTAGCTATAGTGACCAGCATTTGATCCTTTAAATGAGAGTAAACGGGTTTCGTAGCTATATCAACCAGTCGGCATGCTATCAAAGAATCGAACAGGCCCTTAGCTAAAGTGCCCAGTGCGGGGCCAGCCTATCAGGAGAGGTGAACAGGCTGTAGCTAAAAGCGACCAGCATTGGCAGCCTGTCTTTATAATAGAACATTCTTTAGCTATAGAAAACCAAAATTGCGGCACCAAACAGGAAAAGCCCCAAACAGGTCGAAACAAAATTTGACCATTTGCGGGAAAGCCAAATGGGAAGGTAAAAAAACAGGTCTGTAGCTATATAACCATTTGCGGGCCCGCCTATGGGGGAAAAGCCCCAAACATTCTGTACCCTATAGAAAACCAGTCTGGCAGCCTATCGGGAAATTGAACAGGTCTTTACTAAAAGCAACCAAATGCTGGAAAGCCTGTCAGAGAGACCAAAAAAGTCGTACAATAGTGCCCCTGAGGAGTTAAAGGCACCCCCTAAAAAGGGGGGAAATATAAAGGGAATAGGTAGGACACTGTTAATGGACAAAAATTTTTGGGAAAAAATGCCCCTTGTTTTTGAAAGATTTTTTAACATAAAAACGCGATCCCTGTGTGAGAAAACCCCCTTTTAAATAAAAGATTTTTTCCAAAATACATTCCCTTTTTTTTTTCGTTTGATAAAAGAAAAGAGAGATTTTATCTGCTCTGAGTGCACAAAAGGTTTTCTATGGTTACCATCCTGCTTTCCCCCTTCCTCTTTTTCCTTCTTTATATTGTCTGAGAGCAGGGAGTGATGTCACCACAGATCAGCACATCGGACGCCGGCAACTTGAGAACAGAGTGTGTTATCTCTAAGGCTCTGTCTCCCCTGCAGTGGACAAAAAAACGACCTGAAAACCAAATACTAAAAACATTCAGAAACAAAAACAAAACTGACTTTTTTTGTCCTCTGCCTGTCAAAAGCTGCTGAAAAAACGGCCGTTTTTAGCCGCGATTTGCTTTTTTTATGCGTGTTTTTTTGCTCGTCTTCAAGTCTGGTTTTTAATGTCTGCATAAATTAACCATTTTGGGAAATAGCTCCGCCTTTTCAAAAAAGGGAAAGGAAAGCACATTATTGCATTTACATGGAATCTTCTAGTCCCTTTTACGAAATTTTGGGGGCTAATAAAGTTTTTCTATTTTTTTTGCCAAAAAAAATATTTTTTCATGGATTTTGCCGCTAAAAAAAGTTATCCCCACTTTTGTCCTAAAAAATATTTTTTTTTTTTCATTTTGAAAGCTAAAATAACTTTTTTTTCATGGGTTTTTGGCGCTATTAAAGTTATCTCACTTTTGTCACTAAAATAAGTTTTTTACGGATTTTGACGCCAAAATCCGTAACAAAAAACCCCGTTTATTTTAGCGACAAAAGAGAGATAACTTTAATAGCGGAAAAATCTTAAATTGGATTTTGACGCTAAAATAACTTTTTTACATGGATTTTTGGGGCTATTTTTCTTATCTCGCTTTTGTCACTAAAAGTAAGTTTTTTTTTACGGATTTTGGCGCTAAAATACCCTTTTTACATGGATTTTGGCGCTATTAAAGTTATCTTGCTTTTGTCGCTAAAATACGTTTTTTACAGATTTTGACGCCAAAATCTGTTCAAAAGAAACAAAACTAAAAAAACCCCGGATTTTTTTGGGAACAAAAAGAGAGAGAAACTTTATTTTCAAAAAAAAAACTTGTATTGCAAAAAAAACGTTTGTCCAAAAAACACGCACTTTATTTAAAAACGGCACGAACGAGGGCAAAATCGGACACTTTTCCGCAGAATTGATAAAGGGATAACCCCAGGTTAAAAACCCGCTACAGGGGGGGGCTTTTAAACCCTGGTGGGTTTTCATTAAAAATTTGTACCAAAAAACGTCTGCCGCTTTACATAGACTCCTGTAGTAAAATTTCTGGCATTTTTTGTAACGTGTTGCAAAACACGAGCAGAAAAAAGACAATTTTAGCAGGCCCGCAGGACCCTTTTTTTTATGGATCTATGGGAAACCCGTTTTTAGTAGTTTTTTCAGAGTTTTTAGAAAACGAAAAGCTTTTAGAAAACAGATGTTTTTCTGTGCAGTGGGGACAGAGCCTAACAAACAAAGGAGACCAATTACTTTTTTTTTTTTTTGAGCTCTGAAGCTCTCTGCTCTATAGATAAGATCTCCTGCTCTCAGGTCAGTGCAATAAGAAGAGCTGGGAATATGGCGCTGATATGCTAATCACTGCTATCGCAGTGACTCTGAGAAACAGCATGGTGAGACAACCCCTTTAAGCAAGTCCTGCAAGGTTGGGGGCCATAACCACATTCTGGCTTTTTGCGTACACAATAAACCTTCAGGTCTGAAGAGGGGACATTTTATCATGGGTGTAACAAAGTTGGTGTTGCCATTAGGTTTGGACACCAGAAGCGTCGCCCACCATTTCACTTGCAGAGATCTAATCAGTCTTCACCAGGTTGTAATGACGCTGGTGGATTCCAAACAACAATTAGCTAAGCCAGGAAATTCCCCAGCAATCACAGGAAGTAACAATACAAAGCGCATCACTTAAGACTCACTGACAGATTCAGCAAGTGGATAGTGGGCCAACGTTAACAGGTGCAAGGTTTGGTGGCGATAACTGTGCCTTAAAGGGGTTGTCTCACTACAGGGATCGCTGTTTCTTATGTTAAAGATCTTGCAAAAACAAGTCACTTTGCAATATGTGTTCCATTATCAATGTCCCCACCTATTCCTAGATATCCCCTCTTGTATGGGCAGCATCAGCTCCTCAGGTCACTATAGCTACAGACCTGTTCAATCTCTCCTGGGAAAGGCTGCCAGCACTGGTTGCTATAAACTACAGACCTGTTCAATATCTCCTGATAGGCTGCCAGCACTGGTCACTATAGCTACAGACCTGTTCAATCTCTCCTGATAGGCTGCCAGCACTAGTTGCTATAGCTACAGACCTGTTCAATCTCTCCTAATAGGCTGCCAGCACTGGTGCTATAGCTACAGACCTGTTCAATCTCTCCTGATAGGGTGGGCCACACTAGTTGCTAACTACAGACCTGTTCAATCTCTCCTGATAGGCTGCCAGCACTGGTCGCTATAGCTACAGACCTGTTCAATCTCTCCTGAAAGGCTGCCAGCACTGGTTGCTATAGCTACAGACATGTTCAATCTCTTCTGATAGGCTGCCAGCAGTGGTTGCTATAGCTATAGACCTGTTCTCTTCTGATAGTCTGTCAGCACTGGTTGCTATAGCTACAGACCTGGCTTCTACTGCAGCCTAGTGGAAGCCAGTAAACACGACCCTGAATTCAAAATGAAACCAAGAACAGGACGAATCAACGTAGTGAGACAACCTCTTTAAACTTCTCTCAAACCCTGCCCTACAGCTGTACCTCACACCAGAATCTCTGTCTCTAAAGTTAACTCAAAAGTGTCCCTAAGCTACAACTGACCCTAATGCAAAAAAAATCAGCTCCAGGACCCGGCATTCAGCATTCATTATGGATTTCTTAGTGAGGTATTCAATACAAATCCTATCCACAGACTAGCAGTCCACGATTGGGTTGCGGGTGGGCATAGTATTTAAAAGGGGGTTTTGCCACGATTAATGTTTGACGTGGGATCCCAAAAGGGGTTTTTAATCACTTTTCAAAATATATTTGATTACAAAAAATGCAAACCTGAGAGAGCTACAGCCTTCCTTACATGCCCTTGGTTTACTTCAAAGTTTCTATTAGATATGACCTGACAAGAGCTGCTGTCTGCTGGCCGGGCTTGCGCAGAGAGAGCTTTTTATGATAGACGGAGCTGCAGAAGTTTTTAAGTCACCGGTAGAAATATGTTTTCTTTTGTATACAGAATAAACTAGTTGTAGTGTGATTAGATTCCCTGCTTTATCGGGATGACGGGGAACATGAAGGAGCTTTCAAGCTGCTGTGGAGAAAAGGTGTTGTCTTTTGTATACAGAATCCACAAGTTGTAGTTTGAATATTTCAGTGAACATGTCACACGATCCCTTATGCAGCTTTGTGCTCTGGCTGTGTGCGTCTCCTCTCTTTCAGCTCCGTGGGTTTTTTTACATAGCTTCTTAGCAGATAAGGCTCCTCCTGACAGTGCAGTCTGAGGCTGTCTTGCTGTATTGAGAATCCACTCTTGTACTGTTTATTATTTCACTTAAGTTTTGAGACGTTCCCTTGGATTCCTCACTCCTCACTGGCCCCCACCCTCTCTCCCCTGCAGCTTCATGACTCAGCGTGATTTGTTTACATCCTGCTCTCATGCTGACAGGAGGTATGTACCTGGCCTCTTGGCAAATCCCCTTTAAGATACGGGACTAAAATACAAATTTCAATATGAGTCTGTCCATATCAACTTTTGCCGTAAATTACCAAAAAAATCACCTCTAACCATAATCCTATCCCTAAATTGGAGTTAGGGTTTTGGGGTCTTTTTAGGATTAATTTACTTCTCCATGCTCTTTTATCGTGCAGTGTTATAGTTGTCCTGACCTGAGTTTTTTTTTTTTTAAAATTCGGTTGAACCAGTGAGCAAAGACAGATTTGCACAACAGTTGTTGCCAAATGTCCTGACAAATTCCATAAAAATTTGAGTTACATTGTTTTGGGCCAAGCTGAATTTGAAGTGTAGCACTAAACATTTTTAGGCAGGGGGCCCAACTAAAACTGGTTGGTTTAGCTATTGTATAATAGGAGACTTTTCCCATCCCGCTGTTTCATAGAGCCCGATGTTCGCAACCAGCTTCAGGCTTCCAATTTCTGTTCAGACTGGGAGCAGTTCCAAAGCTTCAGGCCTCCACTTCCTGTAATAGCCGTATGCAGTTGCACAGTATCAGGCTTTCACTTCCTGTTCATGATGGGGGTGGTTCTACAGTTTCAGTGTACCACATCCTGTGAAGGGTGTAGGTGGTTCTACAGCTTCAGGCTCTCACTTCCTGGTCAGGCTGTGGGTGGTTCTACAGCCTCAGACCCACTTCCTGTTCAGGCTGTGAACAGTTCTACAGCCTCAGACTCCCACTTCCTGTTCAGGCTGTGGGCGGTTCTACCGTTTTTTGCCCCCACTTCCTGTTTAGGATGTGGGCAATTCTACAGTTTCAGGCTACCACTTCTTGTTAAGGGTGTGGGTGGTTCTATGGCTTAAGATACTCACTTCTGGTTTAGGCTGTGGGCGGTTCTACAGCTTCATGCCCCCACTTCCTGTTCAGGATGTGGGTGGTTCTACAGCTTCACACTCCCACTTCCTGTTCAGGCAGTGAGAGGTCCAACAACTTCATACTCCCATTTCCTGTTCAGTCTGTGGGCGGCTCTACAGCTTGAGACTACTACTTACTCTGGGCGTTTTTACAGTACTGACTGACGTTTCAGCTCTGCTATTCCTAGCTGAGTCTATTAAAGGGACATTGGTAATGGAGGGGTTTTAATAGCAAGACACAGGGCTTCAGTACGCTAAAAGGTTATAGTTTGTCAGTAAGAAACACAAACAAGCTTCTGTACTGCTGATAAGACACAGCAGAGAGTGACATCATCATCCCCGTTACTGCTATAGCAGAGAGTGGTGGTTGGTAACCTAGGGATGCATGTGTACACAAGCAGGAGATAAGAACTGCTCTAACTCGTAAAAGAAGCAAAATCAGAACAGCAGTGTATTTGGTAATAGTCTTTATTTACCTTTGCCTACATACTTACAGCTATTCAAGGAAGCTTAATAGTCTTTACTTTGCTTTACCAATATGTTTAAAGCTATCAATGTGTGAGAGTGTGGACTGGTTATCTACCATATATTAGGTCAG
The DNA here is from genome assembly GCA_025379985.1 of Phyllomedusa bahiana. Classification (NCBI taxonomy): domain Eukaryota; kingdom Metazoa; phylum Chordata; class Amphibia; order Anura; family Hylidae; genus Phyllomedusa; species Phyllomedusa bahiana. Next base: position 21,537 of record JAODAL010045318.1, on the reverse strand, counting down.
TACCCTGATACAGTAAGTCACCTGAGATATTACATTGGTTCTCGAGATGAGTAAACAATTAGATCTGCAGTGATAATAAGTGTATTTTATGCAAAGTCCTCTGTGGTATTTGTCTGTGGTCTAGTTCTAATTGTATTATACTTAATATTCCAGAAATTCTAAGATTGCCCCTTGAAGGTCATGACCTTGTGCATCCTGTTGATCAGTTTACTGTTATAGTAACGCCTTTTTGGTTCTGTCTTCTGTTCTCTCATTCAGTAACAGCACAGTCCTGAACTCTAAGATCATCTCGGTGACGGTGAAGCCGCCTCCACGTTCCGTGTCTGTTCCTCTGGACATTGAGTTCTCCCATCTCTACAATGTGAGTAGATCCCATTCCTTGATGGATCGTGAAAAAAAAAAAAAAAAAATTCTCCTGAGGAACCTTTTGTAAACTCTCTCAGTGTTAATAAACTTAAAACTAATGAATCCTTTGCCTAATTGCCTTTTGGTGCTGAAAACAATTGATCCCCAGTTGTTTCAATAACTTTCCTGGTAAACTTTTTGAAGGACAAGTAGAATATCAGGAGATACCTTTATGGACAAGAAGAACCTTTTGGGACTGGACCTTCTTGGGTCTATTATATACTGTATAGTTGAAATCGGCAGTTTCCCTCCACTATATAGAAAGCCCCATCTGCAGGTTTTTCTCACTCTCTGACATGACATCAGAATAAACCTTCCCCTTTTTTTTCAATTTGGAACTAAATTATTTATTTCCAAATGAGAATAATGAAGGGGGAATTTTTAAACATTTTTATTACTTTCTGCAAAATCAGAAGTTTCCATCCATTTCTTAGTATTTTTGGAGCAGGGGGGATAACTAGAGAAGCCAGGGCCCCAAAACAAACTTTTGAGGGGGCCCCCCCCCCCCCCCTTGACCCCCCCACCAACCATGTACCGGGCATGCGTTAGAAATGTGATAATAAAAAGGGCAAATACCTACCCTAATTCACTATCATACGCTACCCAAACAAATCCACTATACCAAAAACCAAAATTTCCAAAAACGCTATTTCATAGGATCGGGTTATACCGCCGAACATGCCACAAATTTCACGTAGTGACTGAAAAATCCCCCACACTAACTACACTATTATCAGTACCAAAGAACCAAAAGTCCGCCATAAAAGTGACCTATAGGGGTATTTTCAGTGTACACAGGTCTGCAGACTGTATTAACCTCCATACAGTGACCCAAATGGTAGACCATGTACACAGGCTTGCAGACTGATATTACCTCCTACAGTGACCATATGTGGGAATACAGGGACAAGGCCCCGCAGACTGTAATTACCCCCAACAGTACCATTAGGGTAGATAGCAGTGTCCCGGCTCTGCAGACTGTAATTTCCTCCACAGTGCCATATAGTGGAAACATCAGGTACACAGGGTCTACAGGGCTGTTTAAAAACCTCCAAAAATGACCAGTAGTGGTAGACACCGGGGGTAAGAAACCCCAAAAGGCCTTTGGGGGTTTAAAAACAATTAATTTAAGAGAAAAATTTTAAATGCCCGTTACAAGGTTCCTTTTTTTTGACCTTTAAAAAAGGTGGGACGTTTTTTCTTGGGAAAACGGTTTCCGGTTTGGACTTTCTCGCTTTTGCCCTTTCTTCCGCGGCCCGGTTTTCCCCCGGTTCCGCATCTTGATGACTCTCCCCACCATTTTTCCCGCAAATTTAGACACAAAATTTAAAATCCGACTTTTCCCCCCGCCCCCCTGGCTATATGGGGCCATTTAGGCAGGCAGGGGTTTGATAGGATATATGGGGCCCCCCAAAAAGGCAAGGTTTAGGTAGCCAATGAGGCCCTATGGAGGGAGGGTTTTTTGGGGCTATAGGGGGCCCTACAGGTAAAGGGGTTAGGTGGCTATAGGGGCCCCTTGGTAGCAAGCTTTGGGGGCTTTTTGGAGACAGGGTTACAGTACTATGGGGTATTCAGGGAGGCAGACTTAGAGCTTATAGGCAGCCTTAGGGGGTATGCAGGCAGGCTGGGGGGGTTTGCAGGCAGGTGCGGGGATCCAGGGAAGCTAGGGGGTATAAGGCAACAGGGGCTATAAAGGCAAGCTAGGGGGGGGTTCAGGAAGTGGGGGTTTACAGGAGGCTTAGGGGGGTATACGGAGGCTTAGGGGTTTCGGCAGGGGTTAGGGGGTATACGGGAGGTTAGGGGTATAAGCGGGGGGGGTTAGGGGGAATTGGGGGGAAAACCCCCGGGGGAAAAGGGGGGTTAGGGGGTATACGGCGGCTTTGGGGTATACGGGGTTAGGGGGGGTACCAGGAAAAATGGCTTAGGGGGGTTAAAAAGGGGTTAGGGGGTATACGGCAGGTTTGGGGGTATAGGCGGCTTAGGGGGGGTTTCGGGAGGTTTTAGGGGGGTGTATCGGGAGGCTTAGGGGGTATACAGGCGGCTTAGGGGGTATGGCGGGTTTTGGGGGTAAACGGGGGCTTAGGGGGTTACAGGCGGCTTAGAGGGGGTTACAGCGGCTTAGGGGTTTTACAGGCGGTTTAGGGGTATACGGCAGGCTTAGGGGTTTTAAGGGGGGGGTTTGGGGGTTAAAACGGAAGGCTTAGGGGGTATACAGGGGTTGGGGTTACGGCAGCTTAGGGGGTTACGGGCGGCTTGGGGGGTTAAAAGGGGGGCTTGGGGGGTTACGGGTTTTAGGGGGTATGGCGGCTTGGGGGGGTTTACGCGGTTAGGGGTATACGGCGGCTTAGGGGTATCGGCGGGCTTAGGGGGTAAAGGCGGCTTAGGGGGTTTTAAGGGGTTAGGGGGGGTTGGCAGGTTAGGGGGGTTTCAGGGGGTTTAGGGGGTATACGGCGGTTTAGGGGTATAAGGGGGGGTTTTAGGGGGTAAAGGGGTTAGGGGGTATACGGCGGCTTAGGGGTATCCCGGGTTTTGGGGGGGTATAAAAGCGGCTTGGGGTTTAAGGCGGTTAGGGGGTATAGGGCAGGTTAGGGGGGGGGGTTTTTTCACGGCTTTGGGGGGGTATACGGCGTTAGGGGTTTTTAAGGGGTTAGGGGAACACCGGGGGCTTAGGGGGTTTCGCGGTTAGGGGGGTACCGGCGGCTTGGGGGTTAAAAGGGGCGGGTTAGGGGGATAGGCGGGGCTTTGGGGGGTATACAGCAGGGCTTGGGGGGGTATAGGCAGGCTTGTGGGGGTATAAGGGCTTAGGGGTATACGGCAAGGGTTTGGGGTTTTATACGGAGGCTTAGGGGGGTTTGGGCTTGGGGTTCGGAAAGTTGGGGGGTATACGAGGGGGGTTTGGGGGTATTCGCGGCTTAGGGGGTTTTACAGGCGGCTGGGGGTTACGGCGGTTAGGGGTTACGGAGGCTTGGGGGTTAGGGGGTTAGGGGGTTAAGGGATTAGGGGGTAAAACAGGGGTTTTGGGGGATTAAAAGGCGGCTTGGGGGGTATACCGGCAGCTTAGGGGGTTATACGGCAGGCTTTGGGGGTATACGGCAGGCTTAGGGGGTATACGGGCAGGCTTAGGGGGGTATACAGGCAGCTTCAGGAGGTATACGGCAGCTTGGGTATACAGGGGGCTTAGGGGGTATAGGGCAGGCTTTGGGGAAACGGGGGCTTGGGGGTATACACGCTTGGGGGTATACGGGCACTTACGGGGGTATCAGGTGACTTGGGGGGTATCGGAGGCTTGGGGGGTAAACAGGGGGTTTTGGGGGGGTAAAATAATAAATAAACTTACTCCCCTTTGGGCCCCCCCCCAGACCCCGATGCGCCCGCTGCGCCTCTCTGCAGCTCTGTGTCATGCGGGCTGCGGGGGTGATGACGTCACCCGCGCCCCGTGATCACAGAGCCTGGCGGGGGAAATTCAAGGGTTTTGCCTCCCTTGCTATCTCCCAGGGAAGGGCCTCAAAGCTGGGGGCCGGGGGCCCGGGGTTCAGAGCCACAGCGGGGGCCCCTCACCCCACCCCGCCGCAGTGAAGGGGCCCAGGAGCGGCATTTCGGGAGGGGACGCAGTAACACCCCCGGGCGGGGGCCTCCCAAACCCGGCGGGCCCCGGAGAAACTGCTACCCCTGCTCCCCCCGGGTTTTACGCCCCTGTTGGTATTTTCCCCTTAAACTGTGGGACTTGGGGCAAACATTTGCATCCCCCACAATTTCTCACTAGTTTGGTAGGAATTTTGGCCCCTTTCCTCCTTGTAACTGAGCCTGTTTGGAGGTCCCCTTCTCCCCACCGGCCTATTCAGCTTTGCCCATAAATTATTAATAGGATTGAGATCAGGGCTTTGTGATGGCCGCTCCAAAACATTGACTTCGTTCTCCTTAAGCCACTTAGACAGTAGCTTCAGGTCATTGTCCATTTGGAAGACCCATTTCCGCCCAAGCTTTAACTTCCTGGTCAATGTCTTGAGATGTTGCTTCAGTATTGCCACATAATCTTCTTTCCTCATGATGATTTCGTCATCTTCACTCACCGGCCACTTTATTAGGTACACCATGCTAGTAACGGGTTGGACTCCCTTTTGCCTTCAGAACTGCCTCAATTCTTCGTGGCATAGATTCCACAAGGTGTTGCAACGATGCTCAATTGGTACCAAGGGGCCCAAAGAGTGCCAAGAAAATATTCCCCACCCCATGCACCACCACCACCAGCCTAAAACCATTGATACAAGGCAGGATGGATCCATGCTTTCATGTTGTTGACCCCAAAATTCTGACCCTCCCATCCGAATGTCGCAGCAAAATCGAGACTCATCAGACCAGGCAACGTTTTTCCAATCTTCTACTGTCCAATTTCGATGAGCTTGGGAAAATTGGAGCCTCAGTTTCCTTTCTTAGCTGAAAGGAAAGTGGCAACCCGGTGTGGTCTTCTGCTGCTGTAGCCCATCTGCCTCAAAGTTCGCCGTACTGTCCCGTTCGAAAATGCTTTCTGCCAAATTTGGGTTGTAACGGGTGCTTTTTTGAGTCACTGTTGCCTTTCTATCAGCTCAAACCAGTCTGCCCATTCTCCTTTGACCTCTGACATCAACAAGGCATTTCCGCCCACAGGACTGCCGCTCACTGGATGTTTTTTCTTTTTCGGACCTTTCTCTGTAAACCCTAGAGAATGGTTGTGCGTGAAAATCCCAGGAGATCAGCAGTTTCTGAAATACTCAGCCCAGCCCTTCTGGCACCAACAACCATGCCACGTTCAAAGGCACTCAAATCACCTTTCTTCCCCATACTGATGCCGGTTTGAACTGCAGGAGATTGTCTTTAACAAGTCAACAAGCCTAAAAGCACTGAGTTGCCGCCATGTGATTGGCTGATTAGAAATTAAGTGTTAACGAGCAGTTGGACAGGTGTACCTAATAAAGTGGCCGGTGAGTGTATTTTGTGAAGTGCTGAAGTCCCTCCTCCATCAAAACAACCCCACAATATGATGCTGCCACCTCCATGTTTCACAGTTGAGATGGTGTTCTTAGGCTTCCAAGCTTCTCTCTGTTTCCTACAAATGTAACGATGGTCTTCATAGCCAAACAGTTCAATTTTAGTTTTATCAGACCACAGGACATGTCTCCAAAAATTTAGGTCTTTGTTCCTGTGCATTTGCAAATATTAATCTGGCTTTTCTATGTTTCTTTTGGAGTAATGGCTTCTTCCTGACAGAGCGGCCTTTCAACCCATGTTGATACAGTTCTCGTCTCACTGTGGATAATGACACAAGCTTACCAGCTTCTGACAGCATCTTCACAAGATCTTTTGCTTTTGTTCTTGGGTTCATATGCACATGTCAGACCAAAACACATTCATCTTCGAGACACAGAACCCGTCTCCTTCCTGAGCGGTATGATGACCGGACATTACCATCTTGTTTGTATAATTGTTTGTACAGATGAACGAGGCACCTTCAGGTATCTGGAAATTGCACCCCAAAGGGTGATCCAGACTTGTGCAAGTTCACAATTCTCTTTCTGATATCTTGGCTGATTTCTTTAGCCTTTCCCATGATGTTACACACAGAAGCAGTGTGTTTCTAGTGTGCTATAAAAAATACATCCACAGCTGTGTTTCCCATGAACTCAGATGTTGCCAATAAATCAGAAGCTTCCAAAGACCTGACTTCATCATATGGGCTGTCCCAAATTGTTTATAGGCAGAGTAATCCCAGTGTATGGAAATTTCTGCAGAAAGTCATAAAAATGCCTTAAAATTCTCTATCTAATTATTCTGGCATTTGGCAAATAGAAACAATTTTGGTTCCTAATTCACCTAAAACATGGAAGGTTTATTGTGATTTCATGTCAGATAGTGAGAAAAACCTGCAGATGGGGCTTTATATAGAGGGGGGGGAGAAAACCTGCAGATGGGGCTTTTTGTATAGTGGATGAACACTTCTGGTTTCAACTGTAAGTTACTATTAGAATAAGCTGGGTTAAAAAACAAAAATAACATATTATAGTAAAAGCGAATTAAATTTATCATAATTATGCTCATTAGATGGGTTGAACAGTTCATCATACCCAGTACAGTTCATGCTAGATATCTTTTGTCTAGGATAAAAGCTGAGTGTTAATTGGATAACTTAATATAGCCTTGTATGTACATTTCTGAGAACTCTACATCCCACGTTACTGCTCGGTGTGTAAACAAGACTAACAACTATTATAAGCTGTGTTGGGCTGGGACCCACCAGTGGAGTTGATTCTTGGGGTCCACCAGTGGAGTTGAATCATGAGATCCACCAGTGGAGTTGATTCTTTGGATCCACCAGTAGAGATGATTCTTGGGATCCACCAGTGGAGTTGATTCTTGGGTCCCACCAGTGGAGTTGATTCATGGGATCCACCAGTAGAGTTGATTCTTGGGATCCACCAGTGGAGTTGCCTCTTGGAATCCACCAGTTGAGTTGATTCTTGGGGCCCACCAGTGGAGTTGATTCTGAGGCCCAACAGTGGAATTGATTCTTGGGGCCCAGCAGTGAAGTTGACCCAGGGACCCAGGCACTTCAATTCAACACTGCCCCTGTTTCATCCCCAAAATACTTTTTGCATGGTCTCTCAATGTCCATATTAATATCTCCACCACAAACCACCTCAGTAAATGCCATGAACACCATAGCTGTATGACCTTAATATCAAGCACAGGTCAAAACAAATCATCAATTCTTGTGTTTTATAGGCCCTTGTTTGACATAAGTGCACAGGGAACTTCTCCAGCTTACCATGCTATGTTCCACCACCAAAGTCTACCTTGTGCATCACAGTCTGAGATAGTATTATAGACCCATGTTCAGCATTTACACCTCTGACCTTCTCTATGTTACCATGCTATGTTCCACCAACAAGGTCCATCATGTGTAACCCAATCTGAGATAGGATATTATGGTCCATATTCAACTTAAATGCCCTGCGATGTTCCCCCACCAAGGCCCACCATATGTATCACAAACTGAGAGAGGATATTATAGACCCATGTTCACCATAAATTCCTTTAACTCTTTCAATCTTACCATGCTATGTCCCACCATAAAGTTCCACCATGTGTATTCTAATCTGATAGAGGATATGGTCCATATTCAGCATAAGTGTCTCTAACCCTCTCAGTCCTACAATGCTATGTTCCACCACCAAGGTCTACCAATTGTGTCACAATCTATAGACCCATGTTTCATATTAATACCCCTGACCCCCTCAGTCTTGCCATGGTATGTTCCATCTCCAAGGTGCACCATATGTATCACAACCTGAGAGAGCATATTTGGTCCATGTTCAACATAAATGCCCCATACCTTCTAAGTCTTACCATGCTATGTTCCACCACCAAGGTCTACCAAATGTATCACAATCTGAGAGAGGATATTTTAGACCCATGTTCACCACAAATGTCCCTAACTCTCCCAATCTTACAATGCTATGTTCCACCATAAAGGTCCACCATTTGTATCCCAATCTGATAGATATTGTCCATATTCACCATAAATGCCCCTAATCCTCTCAGTCCTACAATGCTATGTTCCACCACAAAGGTCTACCAATTGTGTCATAATCTATAGACCCATGTTTCACATAAATTCCCCTGACCCCCTCAGTCCTACAATGCTATGTTCCACCACCAAAGTCTACCAATTGTGACACAATCTATAGACCCATGTTTCACATAAATGCCCCTGACCCCCTCAGTCTTGCCATGGTATGTTCCACCACCAAGGTCCACCATATGTATCACAACCTGAGAGAGGATATTTGGTCCATATTCAACATAAATGCCCCTGACCTTCAAAGTCTTACCATGCTATGTACCACCACCAAGGTCTACCAAATGTATCACAATCTGAGAGAGGATATTTTAGACCCATGTTCACCACAAATGTCCCTAACTCTCCCAATCTTACAATGCTATGTTTCACCATAAAGGTCCACCATATGTATCCCAATCTGATAGAGGATATGTTCCATATTCACCATAAATTCCCCTAACTCTCTCAGTCTTATAATGATATGTTCCACCACCAAGCCTACCAATTGTGTCACAATCTATAGACCCATGTTTCACATAAAAGCCCCTGATCTTCTCAGTCTTACAATGCTATGTTCCACCACCAAGGTCTACCAATTGTGTCACAATCTATAGACCCATGTTTCACATAAATGCCCCTGACCCCCTCAGTCTTACAATGCTACGTTCCACCACCAAGGTCTACCAATTGTGTCACAACCTGAGAGAGGGTATTTGGTCCATATTCAACATAAATGCCCTGCTATGTTCCACCACCAAGGCCCACCATATGTATCACAATCTGAGAGAGGATATTATAGACCCATGTTCACCATAAATTCCCTTAACTCTTTCAATCTTACCATGCTATGTCCCACCATAAAGTTCTACCATGTGTTTTCTAATCTGATAGAGGATATGGTCCATATTCAGCATAAGTGTCCTCTCAGTCCTACAATGCTATGTTCCACCACCAAGGTCTACCAATTGTGTCACAATCTATAGACCCATGTTTCACATAAATGCCCCTGAACCCCTCGGTCTTACAATGCTATGTTCCACCACCAAGGTCCACCATATGTATCACAACCTGAGAGAGGATATTTGGTCCATATTCAACATAAATGCCCCTGACCTTCAAAGTCTTACCATGCTATGTTCCACCACCAAGGTCTACCAAATGTATCAAAATCTGAGAGAGGATATTTTAGACCCATGTTCACCACAAGTACCCCTAACCCCCCAATCTTACAATGCTATGTTTAACCATAAAGGTCCACCATTTGTATCCCAATCGTATTCACCATACATGCCCCTAACTCTCTCAGTCCTACAATGCTATGTTCCACCACAAAGGTCTACCAACTGTGTCACAATCTATAGACTCATGTTTCACATAAATGTCCCTGTCCCCCTCAGTCATACAATGCTATGTTCCACCACCAAGGTCTACCAACTGTGTCACAATCTATAGACTCATGTTTTCACATAAATGTCCCTTCCCCCCTCAGTCATACAATGCTATGTTCCACCACCAAGGTCTACCAACTGTGTCACAATCTATAGACTCATGTTTCACATAAATGCCCCTGACCCCTCAGTCCTACAATGCTATTTTTCCACCACCAAGGTCTCCAACTGTGTCACAATCTATAGACTCATGTTTCACATAAATGTCCGCCCCCCCCCAGTCCTACAATGCTATGTTCCACACCAAGGTCTACCAACTGTGTCAAAATTTCTATAGAACTCATGTTTCACATAAATGTCCCTGTCCCTCAGTCATACAATTGCTATGTTCCCCACCAAGGTCTCCCAAACTGTGTCACAATCTATAGACTCATGTTTCACATAAATGCCCCTGACCCCCTCAGTCCTACAATGCTATGTTCCACCACCAAGGTCTACCAACTGTGTCACAATCTATAGACTCATGTTTCACATAAATGTCCCTGTCCCCCTCAGTCCTACAATGCTATGTTCCACCACCAAGGTCTACCAACTGTGTCACAATCTATAGACTCATGTTTCACATAAATGCCCCTGACCCCCTCAGTCCTACAATGCTATGTTCCACCACCAAGGTCTACCAACTGTGTCACAATCTATAGACTCGTGTTTCACATAAATGTCCCTGACCCCCTCAGTCCTACAATGCTATGTTCCACCACCAAGGTCTACTAACTGTGTCACAATCAATAGACTCATGTTTCACATAAATGCCCCTGACCCCATCAGTCCTACAATGCTATGTTCCACGACCAATTTCTTACATCTGTGTCACATTCTATAGACTCATGTTTCACATAAATGCCCCTGACCCCCTCAGTCCTACAATGCTATGTTCCACCACCAAGTTCCACCACGTGTATCTAAATAATAAGGGATGCCAAACAGTAGGCAATCTGGGTATCAAGGTCAAAGATCCCAATAAGAAGCTATAACATAACTGCTACTTCCTGCAACCTTCCGATGACATCATTGCTGCCTCAATGATGTCACTGCCTATGAATGAACCCTAATCACTATCTTCTATGCAATATTTAAAGCAATGGTAGAGAATATATAACATACAGTGGATAAGAGGCAACCAATTCATTGCCTAAGTGGCTGTGGTTTTGATAACTCCAAGGTCAGAGCTTTCACGGGATGTCATTGTCATAGTAAAATCAATGTGTGTCATTAACAGTAGCAAGTGTGCGCGGATTATCACCTTGCCCCAGGCGAGCAATATGTGTTAAGTGAGAAAGTAATGGAACTGTAATTTGCTGTTTGCACAGAATGCAAAGTTCTCGTCCCGACACAGACCGCGCCGTTGTGGTGGAGCGACCCGGCGCCGGTCTCGGGCTCTGAGATTGCAATAAAATTACATTTTTTTTAAAATTTTTTCAGGGAACAACCAACCACACCTGCATCATCTGGGACGAAACCGACACGTAAGTCAAATTCTTAATTCCTACTCAAACTTCTGCAACATTTTTTCTTGAAATTCTGTTTGTATATTTTTATTTTATTTTTGTCCTCAAAACATAAAGAATGTTTCTTGATTTATTAGAGAATTCTTCAAAGAGATGTATTTTTTGCATTTGTCTATTTTTGACCCCCAAAAATGATAAAAGCTAAACAAGTGTCCAAAAACGGCTGGCGGCTTCCAAATATTGTGCAATGTGGTGAAAAAACATCATCAGGTCTTCTGGCCTTATTTGTGCTTTCACAGTCTTGACCAGTGTAGAACTTGCAAAAAAATATTTTTTAAAAATCACAATTTATAAAAAACATGGAATGATGGAAAAATGTAAGGCCATAGAGACCCATAGGTGATGTTTTTTATTTTATGTTTTTATAGGTGTGGTCCAGTCATTTTAGTCCTGTGTTAACATTGTCTGGTTAATTATTGGTAACATTGACTCCCATAAGCATCCGGGGCCACTTTGTCAGATTGTGCCACATGGCTAAAGCAAAAGAAACCTTAGAAAGCAACGTAAATTGTACCAAATAAGTAATGTACGTGACAGGAGCCAAACTTATCGTGTTTTTTTACGCTACTACTTTTTGTGTTATCGGGGGGAAAAAAGAAGGAGAAATAAGAGGTGGAGGAGGAGTAAGAGTCCTGACCATAGGAGCTTACAATCTATAAGGAGGAGATACAAGTGGTGGGGGAGGAGTAAGAGGCCTAGACATAGGAGCTTACACTCTATAAGGAGGAGATACAAGTGGTGGGGATGAGTAGAGTATCATGACATAGGAGGCTTACACTCTATAAGAGAGAACAAGAGGTGGTGGATGAGTAAGAGTCCTGACCATAGGAGCTTACACTCTATAAGGAGGAGATACAAGAGGTGGAGGATGAGTAAGAGACCTGACCATAAAGCTTACCACTCTTTAATGAGAGAGGATGTAAAGAGGTGAGGATGAGTAAGAGTCTGACCATAGGAGCTTACACTCTATAGGGAGATACAAGAGGTGGGGGATGAGTAAGAGGTCTAGATATAGGAGCTTACACTCTATAAGGAGATACAAGAGGTGGGGGATGAGGAAGAGTCCTGACCATAGGAGCTTACACTCTATAAGGAGGAAATACAAGAGGTGGAGGATGAGGAAGAGTATTGACCATAGGAGCTTACAATTTATAAGTGTTACAGAATAATGCAATGTATCATACGTCTCTAACAGTGCCCGCCATAGTGTCCCCATGACAGGGGATACAAGGGTGGTTTACAGGAACTGCTGTGGAAAATTCATTAAGAATCTGCTGTGAAATCTGTAGTTACTTCGGCGTTCTGGGGACATTGATGCAATTTTTTTTTAAATATTTTATTCTTATTTTAATATAAATTTTCTGCTGGATTAGCACATTTTCCTTCAGATGAAACCTAAAATGTTTGACCAAATCTGAAACACTCGGGGTTTTGTTGCAGATTTTATCTTGTGGAAAAATCTGCAACAAATCTGTATCACAAATCGGATGCGCTGCGGATTTAAAAGACTGTTTGCAAATCTGGATCAGAAGACTGCAGCCTGTGAACGTAGCCTGGTAATGATCACCCTCAGTTGAACTTAGTGGACATGTGTCTTTTTTCAAAATGTACCTTGTAACCACAGTAGAGCAAACGCCCAAAGCAATAGTCCATCAAATCTAACCAAAAACAAAAAAACTTTTAATTAAAACCTATTCATTCTTTAATACAAGACTTGAAACTAAATATCCAAAAATTTTTAGTATATTTCCATTCAAACCCTACAGACACATTTCAGACGTCAGTTCTTAGTTGTGGCAAGTTAGTGCCAAGTTTCTACAACTAAGGTCCGTCGTCCGAAACGCGTTAGCAGGACATATTGATGTGCTAGACTGCAAAGACACTGCTAATTTTTGGCTATATATTTTCAAGTCTTTTGTAACCAATGAAGTATGAATATGTTTTAATTAGAAGATTTTTGGGGCAGATTGGAAACTGGATTATTCCTTTTGGCCTTTCCTCTACATGCAAGGTGTGGACTTGTCTGCGTTCAGTGCCTCCTCCAGTTGCAATAGATTGAGGGCTGGGTAAACTGACAGATTGACTTTACCCCCATAATCAGGGCTATCTTTTCCATTGGGCACACTAGGCAGTTGCCCGGGGTCCCCACAAGTATAGGGGCCCCAGATGGTCTGTGTATGTCCCAGGAATACAGAGAACAGACCCTGGATCCCTTGGTTGGCTTTGCTTATTTAACGGTTTGTGTGTTTTTAGGACGAGCAACCAGTTAAAAACCATAATCTAGAAGGGAGCTGTAGGCTCCCTGCTGAATAGTCTTGTAGGCTGCAGGTTTTATAAAAATATAAATAAAGCAAAAATTTCACTATAAAAATGCAAATGAAATAAAAATGCAAAAATGTGTTAACAACTAAAAATTCCAAAATAAAATAAAATTTTCTAAAAATGTAAATAAATATATATATATATATATATATATATATATATTATATAATATATATATATATATATATATATATATATATATATATATATAATAAAATCCAAAATAAAAGAATAGAAATAAAACAAAAATTACAAATTAAAAATGGTTTCTTCCACTCTCATCCTGCACAGTGACCTCTTCACATATCTGGCGGTGCCCAGTCATAGGTGGCGTGATAATGAGTGTGCCTGGGGGTGTCTAGAGTCATGACACAGTGTGATGTCATGTATTTGGGCAGGGCCCGCTGCAGTGTTATGCCCGGGAGCCCATAATGCTGTTAAGACGCCTCTGCCCATAATAGCGATCACTGTAGTGCCCCTAGAAGAGCTGTCATGCGGCCGGGGGACCTTTGGTGCAACTCAACCCCACTCATTGATTTATATGAGGCTACTTGTTCAGTTTGGCTTTGGAGCGTCATAGATGTTATTTGTGGTGACCGAGTAGTATCATTGTTGCTTCTCCTTCTCGGGATGTGACGCTTTGTAGCCCTTCAGTCTTTGTTCCTCCTTCATCCGATCTCAAAACCCATAGACCACAATTACAGGGAGAGTCTTGAAGCTTAAAGGGGTCGTCTCACTACAGGGATCGCTGCTTTTTATGTTAAAGATCTTGCAAAAACAAGTCACTGTGCAATATGTGTCCATTAACAGTGTCCTACCTATTCCTAGATATCCCCTCTTGTATGGGCTGCATCAGCTCCTCAGGTTGCTATAGCTACACACCTGTTCCATCTCTCTGATAGGCTGCCAGCACTGGTTGATATAGCTACAGACCTGTTACCATCTCTCTGATTGGCTGCCAGCACTGGTTGCTATAGCTACAGACTGTTCTCATCTCTCCTGATAGGCTGTCAGCACTGGTTGCTATAGCTACAGACCTGTTCGATCTCTCCTGATTGGCTGCCAGCACTGGTTGCTATAGCTACAGACCTGTTCAATCTCTCCTGATAGGCTGCCAGCACTGGTCGCTTTAGCTACAGTACTGTTTACTGTCTCCTGATGGTCTGCCAGCACTGGTTGATATAGCTACAGACCTGTTCCATCTCTCCTGATAGGCTGCCAGCACTGGTTGCTATAGCTACAGACCTGTTTGATCTCTCCCGATAGGCTGCCAGCACTGGTTGCTATAACTACAGACCTGGCTTCTACTGCAGCCTGGTAAATCCAGTAAATACGCCCCTGAATTCAAAATGAAACCAAGAAAACAGGACTGAGGCAAGATGAATCAATGTAGTGAGACAACCCCTTCAAGACGATTTGCTCATCCCTGTCTATGACATAAGAGGAGACTTGGACTGGAGCCTCGGATTCTCTCGTTTGTTGTGTAGGCGGCACATTCTGGAAACTATGTCTATGGAGCCCCCAGAGAATGATTGTGTTTTTGCTAGAAAAATATGCTCTAAATATTTCCAAACTCTATCCCAGATAGACACTTTCCAAGATCTCCTCTAATTAAATACCACCAGATGGTGAGAGAACGGCATGTGAGCTTCATTCACTCTCAGTTTTATATGGTCTCTATGTACAGGAGTCCCCAAAAAAAAAAAGTCACTGTGAAGAATAAAATGTGCAAAAAAAAATGTTAGGAATTGCAAAATTTCAGCTGAAAAAAAAATTCAAAGATAAACGAATATAAATTACGAAAATGCCAAATGCAAAGTCAAAAACTCCAAATAAAAGAAAGTCAACCAAACTTAAAAAAACCCCATAAAAATGTAAATAAATCAAAAATTCCAAGATAAAAATATAAATAAAGCAAAAATTTCACAATAAAAATGCAAATTAAATAAAAATGCAAAAATATGTTAATGACTAAAAATTTCAAAATAAAATAAAACTTTCTAAATAAAAATTTAAATAGAAATAAAACAAAAATTGCAAATCAAAAATGGTTTCTTCCACCCTCACCCTTCACAGTGACCTCTTCACATATCTCAGTGTATGCCCACTACCCTGTCATATAGAGGTCAGTAAGTGATATACCGGCTCCCTTCTTCCACGCCTTCTGCACAGTGAGCACTTTACATGTCTGAAAGCATGCCCACTACACTGTGATATAAGTGACAGGTAGTGATGGACCAGCTCCCTTTAATCCTAGTCATGCACAGTGACCTTGCTCCATGTCTAGGAGCATGCCCACTATATTCTTGTATACATGTTAGTAAGTCATGGACCAGTTCAGAGCATGCCCACTATATTCTTGTATACATGTTAGTAAGTCATGGACCAGTTCAGAGCATGCCCACTATATTCTTGTATACATGTTAGTAAGTCATGGACCAGTTCAGAGCATGCCCACTATATTCTTGTATACATGTTAGTAAGTCATGGACCAGTTCAGAGCATGCCCACTATATTCTTGTATACAGGAGTGCTCCCAAAACTGCTTCAAAAACGGCGTCAAAATCAGCCGTGTGAACAGACCCGAACAGGGAGTTAGTGCTGCTGAATCTCATGTAAATCCATCATCTGCACGTGAATTACTCTTGAAGCAGGAGAAAAAATGGCGGACCCGGCGCACGTGAGATTCCGATGAAAGCCAAAGATGCTGGCTATATTTTAAAAATGTCTTTTGTTCTTAAAAAGTGCAGGGGTGGTGTGCCCTCGCACCATTAAAAACATAGACTAAAATAATCCAACGCGTTTCTCGCTGAACACCAGCGCTTTTTCAAGGGTAATGTATCTCTTCCTTATAGAGTCATTACCCTTGAAAAAGCGCTGGTGTTCAGTGAGAAACACGTTGGATTACTATAGTCTATGTTTTTAATGGTGCGAGGGCATACCACCCCTACACTTTTTAAGAATAAAAGACATTTTTAAAATATAGACAGTATCTTTGGCTTTTATTGGAATCTCACGTGCGCCGGGTCCGCCATTTTTTCTCCTGCTTCCAAACCGATTCGGCGTTCATCCGAGCGCCGGAACTTCACCAGACCAGCGGCTGCCGTGACAAGGGCTACGGCACCAAAAAAGCCCCGTAAACGCTTATGAGAGTTGTGCCTCTAGACTAGGAGCGCAACCTCAAGAGGTGAGCACACCTACACCTATTTATTATTCTACTCTATTGTACATATTTCACGATATTGCGCCCCCTTTGTTGTTTTTTTTTTTTTTTATTTCATTGTGAATTACTCTTGACAGCTCTCCCCTTCCCTTCTTTCAGTGTTATTGATGTTGGCAAAGAGAGGGAAGAGGCTGCATACAGCAGCTGTGTTTATGGAGAGCATCCTAGGAGGGCAGCTCACATAGGGTGACATGTATGAACGGGGCTGTGCATCTTTACAGCCTGATATTAGGCGCAGCCCTGTTCATACATGTTTAAATCTCCCGCTCGCTACTCCGGGGTGCATTACATCGCGCCTGAGGCATCTTGTAATGCGCCTGTTCTCAGGGGTGTGCCGCACTAGAAGCCAAATATTTACAGCTTCAGTACGGCAGTTCCAGGCGCATTACAGCTGGAACAGGTAGAGCACTTTCAAAGTGGTTTACCTGAGTCCGAACTGTCGCTCGAGCGCTGGAATGCGCCTGATTTATGACCCGCTTTTACAGCGGGCTCATAAATCAGGCGCATTCTGTGCTTTTTTTATTTGGTGTAAACGCCAAATTTCATGAATGTCGCCCATTATCTGTAGATAGGGAAGAAAGCTCACATAAGGCAGTTTGCAGGGGAAGAATCACTCAGGCTGTTTACAGGTGTAGAGGGAAAGCAGAGCATCCAAAGGAAACTCTAGACTTCTAACTACGCAGCATGTATGACTGGGAGGACACCCCACATAACAAAATCTGACCCAGGAGCAGCTGCAAATTGAATTAGAAGGCAACTAGTTGAAGGACGGAGCGACAGGGACACAGGGTCCTCATATTGCTGGGTTTCCTGTCAACTCTATGACATGTATCTGCTCATTTGAATCCCGCTTCTTACATGTCACTTGCAGCGCGTGCTAAGCAGCAAAACAAATGAGCAGCAGAAAAATCAGCGGCGACGAAGAGCGGGAGGTTTGTTCATCTAAACGGTTATGAATATTTCAAAGCTTTAGGTTAATAATTAATTAGGGAATTTACTTTACTGAATGCTCATTACACATATGCAAAATGCTGGGACTCAGCCTCTGGTGACTATACAAGGAGCATACATCATATATGGTGGTTAGAGGTACAGGACGGAGAAGGTCCAGGTTATACCAGTATCACCCATATACAAAAGATATACATACAGTATCTCACAAAAGTAAGTACACCCCTCACATTATATACAGTAGCTCACAGAAGTCAGGACACCCCTCACATTATATACAGTGTCTCACAAAAGTCATGACACCCCTCACATTGATGTAAGTATTGTATTCTATCTTTTCATGGGACAACAGTGAAGATCTGTCCACAGTGACTGCACCAGCAGAATAGTGAGTGCAGCTCTGGAGGATAATACGGGATGTAACTCAGGATCGGTACAGGATAAGTAATGTATGTACACAGTGACTGCACCAGCAGAATAGTGAGTGCAGCTCTGGAGGATAATACAGGATGTAACTCAGGATCGGTTTAGGATAAGTAATATATGTACAGTGACTGCACCAGCAGAATAGTGAGTGCAGCTCTGGAGGATAATACAGGATGTAACTCAGGATAAGTAATGTATGTACACAGTGACTGCACCAGCAGAATAGTGAGCGCAGCTCTGGAGGATAATACAGGATAAAACTCAGGATCAGTACAGGATAAGTAATGTATGTACACAGTGACTGCACCAGCAGAATAGTGAGTGCAGCTCTGGAGGATAATACAGGTTGTAACTCAGGACCCAGTACAGGAAAAGAAAATGTATATACACGTGACTGCACCAGCAAAATAGTGAGTGCAGCTCTGGAGGATAATACAGGATGTAACTCAGGATCAGTACAGGATAAGTAATTTTATGTAAAGTGACTGCACCAGCAGAATAGTGAGTGCAGCTCGTGAGGATAATACAGGATGTAACTCAGGATCAGTACAGGATAAGTTATGTATGTACAGTGACTGCACCAGCAGAATAGTGAGTGCAGCTCTGGAGTATAATACAGGATGTAACTCAGAATCAGTACAGGATAAGTAATGTAAACAATATTTGCTCAGAACAACTAAACGAAGTTCTTCACATAGGTTGGAGGGGGCTATACAATGAAGCGCTGAAGGGTAAATACAATTGGATCTAACTCAACATTAAGTTGAGAATTTATTTAAATGCAAAACAACGCGTTTCGGGGTGTAACTCCCGCTTCCTCAGGTACATACAAAAGCATTTTTTTGGCGCGAGTTTAAATAGAACAAAGCATCAAAGCGGGGTTTTCAATGAATTGTAAACTACACAAGAGGTCACAGGGTGTCAACAATAGAGTAACAATATAAAAAAATACAAAGATAGTAAACGATACACTCGTGTTTACAAAATTCCTTTTGAAGATACTAAAGTAAAATACAAATGGTTACACAGAAAATTTTTTAAACATATATACACATAGACATATAATATATACATAAAATTTTAAATATACATAAAAACTATTCAATTTTTTAAATGACTAAAATATTTTAAAAAAATACAGAAAAAAGCAAAAAAGAAGCGCATGGATTAATATTGTATAGAAAAAAACAGGATTGCAATAAAAAAAACACTGTTAAAATGTTTTAAAAGTGATTCCCCAAATAATAATAAAGAATATATTAAATGACTGTCTCCTGTATTTCATTAAGACCATGGGGGGCAAGGGTATTTAATTTTATACACCCAGTAATTTTCTCTCTGGCCTAAGCTTTTTGATCTGTCCAGGCTTTGGGGGATTGATACTTTTCAATGGGTTTTGAATGGTGAAATCAGGAGAATTACTATTGTGTACTGATTTTAAATGGCGCGGTAAATTTTAAGACAAGGGACTTTCATGAGTTATGTCATTTCTATGGTTAATTACCTTCTAGACAATTTATTTGTAGTTTTACCTATGTATTGTATTCCGAAAGTTACAGGTAATAAGATAAACAATTAAAAGTGCTTGTGAGGTAAGATGATTTTTAATAACTGAACTTTTCTCCAGTTGTTGTGGATTGAAAAAATTCTTTCTGAACAATCTGTCCACAACATTTGCATAGTGGATGACCACATGGAAATGACCCTTCGGTTTTGGTACTTCAGATGTTTCATTTTTTCCCTCTGGGTGTGTTGTTTGAGTCGTGAGGGGCAAAAAATATTTTTTAAAGTGCGAGCTTACGAAAATAAATTTAGGGCGTTCAGAAATAACCCCTTTTAAGATTGGATCATGCAACAAAATACTCCAATGTTGGTTTATTATTTGTTGGATCTCCCTGAACTGGGAAGTATGAGTTGTAATAAAACAAAGGTCGTATTCTTTTTGTTTTATTTTTTTATCGCTTGGATTTGTTAGGTAGAAATCTTGGTTTTGTACTGCCACTTTTTTATATGCGCCTTCCAGAAGAGCTTTTGGATATCTTTTTTGAATAAATTTCTCTTTCAAGGGGTTTTGCTTGAATTTTAAAATCACTTATTTTTGTACAATTCTTCTTTATGCGCCTAAATTGCCCTTGTGGTATATTATTCAACCATTTCTTTTGGTGGTTGGAGTCATATGCCAAATAATTATTTGAATCAGTTGGCTTGAAATGGGTTTTCGAGACCAGTTTACCTTCATCTACATAAATGTCAAGGTCGAGGAAGGTAATATGAGTAGCATGAGTGGTGGCTGTAAAAGCAATTGCCCCATGATGTGTGATTTAAAAATTCTACAAAGAATTAAAGGAATTTCCCCAGGACCCTCCAGATTAAAATCAAGTCATCTATAATCTTTTATAATATAAATGTGTTGGTTAAAAGGGATTATTAATATTAGTAAAAAATTATTTTCAAAACGCCCCCCTAAAAGATTAGCCACAGAGGGTGCTACTTTGGTACCCATGGCTACCCCTACTTTTTGGTGAAAATGAGTTTCACCATATTGGAAAAAAATTGTTTGTTAAAATTAATTCCAAACCTTTAATAAGAAATTCTTTAAAATCGTTAGAAAAAATAGGCTCCATGTCAAGGAATTGTTTTACTGCTGACAAACCTGCTTGGTGATTAAAATTAGAATATTAAGGACATGACATCTAATGTGGCTAATAATTGATTGTCTTCCCAAGTTGTTCCTACCAAATCTTTTAAAATAGCATCAGAATCCTTCAAATGACTTGATAAACGTTTACAAGAGGTTGGAATTGTATATCCAAAAAAAGAGGGCAAATTTGATAAAATCGAATTAATGCCAGATATTATGGGCTTCTGGAGGGTTCACTTGATTTTTGTGAATTTTTGGCAAGTGATAAAAGAATGGTATAGTATAATTATCTATTATTAAAAATAATTTTTCATCTTTAGTGATGATATTTTTCTCGAAACCCATCCTTAATAAAAAACATTATACATTGTTTTTGAGTGACTCATGTACATCAGGATTTACTTCACTATAATTAAAAAAGTATCATTAAGAATCCCTTAATGCTTCTGCATTGTAATCATGGTAATCCTGGATAAACCACTGCTCTCCCTTATCTGCATTTCCCGATTACAATGTCAGTATTTTTAGATAATTTGTCTAGAGTTTTTAGTTCTTTAGTAGTCAGATTTGGGTTTAAAGGTAATTTCCTCTGAATTTTCCTGAGATCAGTAGTAACAAGTTCTGAAAATACCGGTTATCCAGGATTACCATGATTACAATGCAGAAGCATTAAGGATTCTTAATGATACTTTTTATTATAGTGAATAAATCCTGATGTACATGAGTCTCTCAAAACAATGTATAATGATTTTATTAAGGATAGTTTCGAGAAAAATATCATCACTAAAGATGAAAAATTATTTTTAATAACAGATAATTATACTATACCATTCTTTTATCACTTGCCAAAAATTCACAAAATCAAGGTGAACCCTCCGGACCCCAATAATATCTGGCATTAATTCGATTTTATCAAATTTGTCTCATTTTTTGGATATACAATTCCAACCTCTTGTAGAACGTTTATCAAGTCATTTGAAGGATTCTGAAAGTATTTTAAAGATTTGGTGGAAAAAATT
>JAODAL010045317.1:0-32048 GCA_025379985.1 Phyllomedusa bahiana | reverse complement strand
TTTATTTTATTTTTCCCCCATAGGGGCGTAAAATGAGAAAATTTTAGATTTTTCATTCAAATGGGTTTTTCATTTACAAGCTTGTTGTTTTTGACGGGTTTTCCAAGGGACAATTTGTCAGTCACGATGCCGGGCCATCCCCAAAATGCAGGGCCCGGGGGGAATCGTGACGTAAACAGAAAACCCCAAGGATTTCTCTTCCTTCTGGTTTCTGTCAGAGGGCGGGAAGCTGCAGGGAATCCCCCCGGTCCGGGGCCGCTCCCTGGCCGACAGAAGGCCCAGATGGATGATCCCCTCCTGGGGTTTCCCTTTTAAGTTTTGGGGGCCCCGATGCGAAAAATTTAAAGGGGGGTTTAAACGTTTCCCCCCCCCCCGAGCGATGGGGGGTTTGGGGCCGACGGGCGGGATGTCAGCGGGAAATTTTTCAGCTAAACCCCCCACGGCGACCCGAAACGAAACTTGCTTTAAAGTGTTCGCGCGATCCTAAAGGACGTTTTAAACGTCCGGGGTGCGTAAACCCCCAAAAACGACCGGGGACGACGGGAAATGTTTCTAAGGTGGTAAGGGGTTTAAAAGGGAAGAAAAAAAGGGAAATTTGCTTTTAAAAAACAAAAAACCAAAATCATATGGTGAAACCCCCGTTAGCGGGGCCTTTTTTTTAAACCCCGGGACCCCCAACCCGTGTGTGAAATACGTTGGTGGTGTTGGAAAAATAGGGGTTGATAAAACCCCTTTATCCCCGATTCGCTTATTAAAAAAAAAGGCGTAGGATTAGTATTTAAAAAACCTTGCCCCGAAGGTCTTAAAATTTTTTTAATCTTGGGGATGTTTTTGAAATTTGGTTTTATATTTTGTTTTTTTGTGAAAGGGTTTAAAAAGCTTGTCTTTACCATTTTACTTACCTTTTTAAAGGATTTGGAAACCCCCTATGACGCATTTGTTGGGGGAAGGGGGAAAGGACCCCTCCCCCGAAATTCGCCCCTTGCTGCGCGTTTTTTCCCTGCTCGGTTGTCGGCGTCCCCCGGGCCCTCGAGGTGGGAGCTATAAAGGGACTGATCGTTGAACGGCATAGATGGCCACGACTAAATACTGAGTATCCTACATATTGTTGCATTGCCTTACACTCTGTATGGAACGGATTAATGTCAGTGAGATGTGTTTTAAAAGAAATAATTAAAATCTTTAAAGTTTTTATTGGTTCCACCATTACTATTTGCAGGTAGTGAGATGGACTTTGGTGGACACAGATGCAGCCAATGTGCTGGAGATCTTTTCTGCAACGTGGCGTGCCAGGGCTGGGACAGCTTTTCTGGCAAAGAAATGCCTGCTCCGCATATGATATTGGGGACATGCCAGGGCCATGACATGACGGAATCCATCTGTGTCCACCAGAAAGGAAGGCAACATTTCCAAGGCCAACAGCCTGGCAATGCCGACATTCAGGCTTATGGCTTTGGTATGGCTCAGGTGAAAGTGTTTCTTCTGCTACAACACCTGAATCACAGAAGGCTGGCTGGTGGACTGGCTGCTGTATGGTGTGCATTTCAGACTGGTGGAAGGTGAAGGTGTAGACTGTGTTGCTAGTGGTGGGAATCGGCCGACAGTGTCTGGGACTGGGGATGGTGCTTGTTCATGCTGCTCCAGCACAATGGCAGCAGAAGACCGCTTGGGGTTGGAAGTGGCAGAGGCAAAAGATGTCATGGTGTTTGGAAGCCCAGGACCTGTGTGGCCTTTTTTCTCCAAGAGATTCTTCCACAGCAATTCATGCTTTACATGCATGTGGCTGTTCATGCTGGTGGTGGTTAAATTTTCTAGACTCTTTCCTCTACTGATGCGTTGAAAGCAAAGCCGGCATATGACGTCGGTCGGCGAACCTGAGGCTTGATCAAAAAAGGCCCAGGCTTCACAGGTCCTGGACCCCTTCGACGGTGAAAACCTAGTAGCTGTGTTCCCGCTGCCACCACTGATCATGGCTGGCGGATTAATGTCAGAGGACTTATGCAACCGCCCTCTCCGTTTCTGAGGCTGGACCCGCACTGACACTACTAAATCATCCTCCTTCTCCACTGATGATGCGCTCGCCAGCTGCTGCTCAAAAGACCACGTTGGATCCGCAATGTCATCATCATCACAGGTGACTTCCTCTTCCTCACAGTCTATATCCTCAGGCTGCAGGCTAGAAGCCACAGGCACTGCAAGGCATTGCTGACTGCTGGGTATTTCTGCCGACAGACCAGCCCCTTCTCCTCCTCTGAGGGCATCAGAGCAGACAAATTCATCCTCTTTGGCCTCTTGACCTTTTGAAATGCCTTCTGACCCCAACAGCATTATGTCATTAAAGAGCTCTTTGGAATATGGATTATCTAGAGCCGTCTGTTTGTTGGGTGACACTTGGCCTTCAGGTTGGACTGATGATAATGATGACATTTTTGCCCTTGACTGAGAGGAAGAGGAGGTAAAACTGCTAGATGAAGGGTGTTTTAACCACTGAAGAATGTATTGGTGCCGATCTTGAGTAATGAGATGCACAGGGAACCGACCAAGCGATGACAGGCTTGACAGTCCTGCAACTGGCAATGTGCTCGCTTGTGTGTTGTCCGGAGCACTGGAAGGAACACCTTATTTCGTACCTCTAGCTCCATGTCCTACACCCCTCCTTGCTCGCTTAACACCTCTAATTCACTCCATGTTCAAAAATATAAATATTAAAAAGGTCAAGATTTGTTCACAGTCTCTTAATGAAGAACTGTACTCCAAAGACAGCAAATCAACAGTGTTCTTAAATGCAACAGGCAAAAAGGATTATAAACAGAATTTTTTTCTATGCAATATCGGTGAAATGGGGACATATGGAAGAACCCGCACAGCAAATCAAGTGGTTTTAAATGCCTGTACTTTGCATTGGGCAAATAGGATTATAAATAGAATTTTTTTCTATGCAATATCGGTGAAATGGGGTCGTATGAAGGAACCCTCACAGCAAATCAAGTGGTCTTAAATGCCTATACTTTGCAATAGGCAAATAGGATTATAAACAGAATTTTTTCTATGGAATATCTATACAAAAACTCTCTTCCCTAACTAGTTATGTGTCTGATACCCTAACCTAGCAGTCCGTCCCCTCCCCCACCCTGAGTAATATAAACTAGCAGCTTTTCTTTTATGAAATCGCAATTAAATGTTGTTTCTGCCTGCTGGCACAGAGAGTAAGCTGGAAATGGCGACTAACAGGAAATACAGTGACATACACATAAGAAGGTCATGTGATTCTAGCAGCCAATGAGATCCCTACACCCTAGCTGGTGATGTTTTTAACCCCCCGCCCTCCTCCCCCCATGCTCTGCACTGATTGGCTGGCCGCCAAAACTGAAGGAAGCAGCTGAAAAAGGCACCAAACACCTGAGCCGAACTAACTGTTTTCCAAATGGTTCGGCTCAACACTACTCAACACCCTTCAAAACTCTGAACCTCACTATTGATAGGCAGCATTCACTGGGCATCCACCAAAGGCAGATTTATCCTACAGACCATCAGATGAGACATGATTTATGCTTTACACCACTTCAGCAGATGTTTGACATTGTGTCTGATGATCTTGTGTGCTGCTGCCCCACCATGAGAGACAAAATCATGAAGCTATGTTCTGTGAGCAAATATATGCTTACATTTTTGCATTTATCACTGACTGGGGCAGATTACAAACACTACTATTCTGCTTCATACCTTCAATGACAGTGCCATGTATAATACAATCAGCAGTGTAACTAAAGAAAGCTGGGTCCCATAGCAAATTTTTAGAGGATTTTTTGATACTGTGCCACATAAAAGGTTGGTAAGTAAAATGACAATGCTTTGGCTGGAGGAAAATGTGTGCAAGTGGGTAAGCAACTGGCTCAGTGATAGAAAACAAAGGGTAATAATTAACAGTACATACTCAGACTTGATTCCTGTTACTAGTAGAGACCACAGGGGTCAGTATTGGGCCCTATCCTCTTTAATATTTTCATTAATGATCTTACACATGGATTGCACAGTAAAATATCGATCTATGCAGATGATACTAAGCTTTGTAAAGTAATCAACACAATAGAAGATAATGTGTTATTACAAAGAGATCTGGATAAGTTGAAAGCCTGGGCAGAGAAATGGCAGATGAGCTTTAACACAGATAATTGCAAGGTTATGCACATGGGGAGGAAAAATCCATTTCAGGATTACATGTTAAATGGAAAAATGTTGGGTAAAAGGGACATGGAGAAGGACTTTGTAGTCCTGGTGGACAGTAAACTTAATTGTAGGAGGCAGCAGCTGCCAAGGCAAATAGGATTATGGGGTGTATTAAAAAGGGCATAGATGCACATGATGGGAACATTATTCTCCCATTATATAAGTCACTTGTTAGACCACACATGGAATAAGTCTTGAGGTAAGAAAGTTTCTACATAAACAGAGAAAAGGATTATTTACTGTTAGAGCAGTGAAGCTGTGGAACTCTCTGCCAGAGGAAATTGTCATGGTGAATTCAATAACAGAGTTCAAAAAGGGTTTGGATACAAACTATGTAACTATGTAACTACGTAACTAGATAATGGAGCAAATACCTCACCATACATACCACCATTATACTGTTAAAAACAAATCCCACTATACTAAGTCCAACATTTCCAATAACGCTTCTACTTAAGGACCCGATTACCTCGCCAGAACACAACCACAAATTACCACAATGTACTGACTGAATAATAACCTTTTAATATTACTGAATTAAGATCAATATGCAAAGACTAACATTACCGCCATACAGTGACAATATAGTTTTAGAACCAGTGTACACAGGCTCTGAAGACGGTATATTACCTCCATAAAGTCACCATATAGTGGTAGAAACCAGTGTACACAGGCTCTGCAGACTGTATATTACCACCATACAGTGAACATATAGTGGTAGATACTAGTGTACACAGGCTCTGTAGTCTGTATATTAGCACTATACAGTGACCATACAGTGGGAGATACTAGTTGTACACAAGCTCTGCAGACATATAAGTGAATACAGTGCAGATACATTCTGTATTACAGTATGATTACTAGAGATGGGTGAATCGATTCTAACGAAGTGGAATTTGTTTAGAATTTCTGGAAAACTTCGATTCTGAACGAAGTCGAAGTGTGGGGTGATTCGCGGGAACGAAGCATGTTTTTAATTGATAAAATGTCTGCGAGCACATGGCGTTACATGGGGCAAAGAAGTCTGGGAGGAAGAAAGGCGTAGCCTACATGACATGTGCAGAGATGAAGCCAATCAGAATTCTGTGACGTCACCGCACTATATAAGTCCGGACGCGATGCTAGCAGTTCACACTGCTCTCTCTGTGCCATGTTGTAGCTGCTGCAGCTCCAGTATTAGAGATCTCACACAAAAGAAAGACCTTTTATACAGCGATTTTTGGGGGGTGTCACCAGGGCCGCTGTACAGGGGCCCTGACTCTGCCTAACCCTAAAAGGAGGCCCCTGACTCTGCCTAACCCTAAAAGGGGGCCCTGGCTCTGCCTAACCCTAAAGGGTGCCAGTGACTCTGCCAAACCCTAAAGGGGGCCCCTGACTCTGCCAAACCCTCAAGGTGGCCCATGACTATGCCTAACCCTAAAGGGGGTCCAGGCTCTGCCTAAACCTAAAGAGGGCCCCTGACTCTGCCTAACCCTAAAGGGGGCCCCTGACTCTGACTAAACCTAAAGGGGGCCCCTGACTCTGACTAACTCTAAAGGGGGCCCTGACTCTGCTTAACCCTAAAGGGGGCCCTGACTCTGCCTAACCCTAACGGGGGCCCTGACTCTACTTAAACATAAAGAGGGCCCTGACTCTACCTAAACATAAAGAGGGCCCTGACTCTACTTAAACATAAAGAGGGCCCTGGCTACCTAAAAACTAAAGGGGGCCCTGACTGCCTCCAAACTATCTAAATGGGGCCCTAACTACCTACAAACTAAAGGGGACTCTACCTGCACACTAGCTAAAGGAGGCCCCGACTTCCTGCACACTAGCTAAAGGAGGCTCCTAACTACCTGTATACTACCTAAAGGGGCTTGCTTATCTACCTGGGGGCTATTTACCTACCCACCCGTGGCTAGGTATCCACCAGCCTACCTGGGGCCGGCCTAGCAACTTATCCAGCTGGGGTCTACCTACCTAAATAGGGCCTGTCTAATTACCTGGGACCTTGCACATTTGCCAACCTACTTAGGGTCTTGTCTACCAACCTGGTCATATAATTGTGAGGGGAGCAGCCCATAGTTGTAGCATTATCTCCAGGGTTCAGTTCTCTCCCCACCCTCCAACCCCTTAGGATACTAAGCCTCTAAGTTATGGCTTGTACCCGCTCTCCCACCCCTGGGAAGTTTGTTCAGAGGTGGGAATAGATAAAGAGATGCTGGAAAAGTGAGGATTCTAAGATATTTGTGTAATTTCTGCAGGGATGAGTTGTCACTGGGACAAGTCATCATGATGGTGTGGAACGGATGCAGAAGAGAAGGGAAAAAGAACGACTCAAGAGAAGAGAATGACTCATCAGATAGGACATCTCCGGTGAATCCCTGATTTCAGGGGTTATTTTACTTCTTTACTGGATCAGTGCTGTATTAACTGTAATGTGATGTGACCCGAGCTGGTGTCAGATCATATGGTGGTGTTATATCGGCGTTAGTATAGTGGCAGTGTACATGTGTACCTGATTGTAAAAGAGGGAACACCTGACCCTGTGATAGAAGTTACACATTTACTTTCTTGCTGGTGATTATTTTGGAAGGTGGTGAGGTGCGTGACCAAGGGAAATATGGACGGGGATATCGTATGTGGGTGGAGGGGGATATGGATGGAGCTACTTAGCCCTGTGTCTATGATATGCTAGACTGACAGATATGTGAGACAGACAGATATGTGACTAACTTGGTATAGTACTACACAATATAGTTCTTTTTTGCACACTGTATTATGTGGTAAAATGGGCGCATTTATATCCTAGAGGCCGTTTTTTTTGCTGGTTTGCTGGGGGCAGGGCGATCGGGTTGCTGGAGGCGGGGTTTACAGGGGGAGGCAGGTGCTTCAGCTGTATGGGGCCCTGAAATTTCTGTTGGCGGCCCTGGGTGTCACAGCTTGTCTCAGAGACAGCTTCTCTTACGTTCTAATTTTGATTTTGTGGGGTATTGGAATTGAAGTCCATTTTGCGTCCAATTCAGCTGCATATACATTTTAATGCTATCTGCTCAGTTCTGGAGCACATTGAATATCCAAGGGTTATCTAAGCCTGTTGTTGCTGTTGTATTCAGTTAAAGAAACAGCGTTTTTACAATCCAAATACCACTTAATTTTTGGCAGCTCATTTCTTTTGCGCAATTTAGATCCAAGGGTTAATTAAGTGTTTTTCTGCTGTTGTGGTCAGTAAAAGAAACAGTGTTTTTCAACGCCAAAGAAGAAATTTTGCCTGTAGCATAATTCATATGCGAAGGTTAATTAAGTATTTTTCTGCTTTTGTAGTCAGCAAAATACACATCGTTTTAACACGCTACAAAGCTGGTAATTTTTGGCAGCTCATTTCTTTTGCGCAACTTAGATCCAAAACATTAAGTATTTTTCTGCTGTTGTGGTCAGTAAAATACACGTTGTTTTAACAAGCTACAGAGCTGGTAATATTTGGCAGCTCAATTTCTTTGCGCAATTTAGACCCAAGGGTTAATGAAGCATTTTTCTGCTGTTGTGGTCAGTAAAAGGAACTGTGTTTTTCAACGCCAAAGAAGAAATTTTGAATGTAGCATAATTCATATCCAAAGGTTAATTAAGCCTGTTTGTGCTTTTATATTCAGTAAAATACACAGTGTTTTTAAACGGCACATACAAGTAAATTTTTCCTGACCATTTTTGGAGCGCAATTTATATCCAAGGGTTACCCAAGCTTGTTACTGGGTTCATTTGAAGTCAAATACAGGGTGTGTATTTATCATATACAGATATGAAGTAAACAGAGTCTGTAAATTTTTGAACAAACAGTATGTCAGACAGAGAGGTGGCAGGCTCTTCACAAGTGGCACAAACATTCCTGGAGCAGGCACATGTCGCAGCACAGTAAAGGGAAGTCACAGCAGGGGTGACTAAAGTGAGGCCAAAAACTGCCGGTGTCATGTAATGGCCGGGTGTTGACAGTAACCCAAGGGTTCTTGTTTGGGTTGAGTAGGTCATCAACTTACCCCAGTTTGACATCTGAAAACCCCTAGTCAACAGTCGGTGTTTCGTTGAGACACAACTCTTAGTTGGCATGGCCAGGGAACAGGTCAGCGCCCCTCACCTATCCTCAACCCGCCTTTGTGCCGTTCAGGTCCCTCAGCCTTAGAACTAGTATGTGGTCTGGGCTCAGCACCACTATACATGCTTCCAGGGCTGGGACAATGGGTATTTCCGGGGGTAGGCGACCGCGTAGGGCGCAACTTCATCCCAGGGAGAAAAGGGGGCACAAGGAGGCATGGAGTGGGCTGAATATTTCATTTGGGGGGCACTTTAAGCCTTGTTTTACTAGGGCACCAGAATACCTTGTCCCAGCCTTGCTTGCTTCACCCAGCTCCCAAGTGCGATCGGCTACATCGATTAGTGTTTGCCTGTCACCGCCATCCTCCTCAATGGTGTCGCTGTACAAAGCCTGACCACTCACAACATAAACCCCCCATGCAACTCTCCTCATCACTATTTGCCCGTTTCGCAAGACGCACGGTTTCTCCCCACCTCTTTGCTGCCCACTGTCCCCCAAATATTTGGTCCTCACTGTATAGTGGCGCAGAGGCCACACACATAATTAGTTCTCTGGCTGTGGGAAGCGAACAGAAAAGAGTTGGGTTGAGAACAGGTGAGAGACCCTCACCTGCTCCCGGGCCATGCCAACTAGGGGTTGTGTGTGTTTAAACCCACCGACTCTTGGGTGGGGTTTGTCAGATGTCATCTGGGAGAAAGTGTATGACCAAATGTGTAGTCAACACATGGGCCGGTAGATGACACTGGATGCTGTGGCCTCCCCCAGGGTGACTCCTGCTGTGACGTCCCCCTTACTGTGCTGCGATCTGTGGTGGCCCAGTAAGCTACTACTGTGTTCTTTGATGCTAGGGTAGGATCTTAGCCACAGCTTGTTTTTTTTTCCAGCGGGCGCTGCCATGACTTGATCAGGCTGCAGTCTTGCTTCAGTTTTTTGTCAGTTTTGCCCCGTAATGCCCATGAATTTTAGAGTGAAGCGATTCTAAGAGAGGTGGGAGTCATATGCGTGTCATACTAAAACACAGCATTGCATGAAGACCAAACCAAGCTCCCTCTGCATGCTTAAATGCATGGCACAACGTTCTACAGCACCCTACAGGCTCTGTGCAGCCTGGAAATAACTATTTTTTTAATGTGATTCGTCCCAAAGTAATTCAGACCAAAACAAATTTTGTCAGAACCGAATTTTTGAGAAATTCGCCCATCTTTAATGATTACTTCTCCCGGCCACCACTCGTTCCTGCAAAATTTACACACAAACATCTTAGAATCCTTACTTTTCCCGTACCTCCCTCACTGTCTCCGACCTCTGTACAAACATCCCAGAGCAGGAACAGCCCATAGTTTAAAGGCACAGTCTCCTAGGTGGGTGGGGAGGAATTGAGGACTAAACCCCAGGAGATTGTGCTATGTCTATGCCCTGTACTCCTCAGAATCATATTGCATAGTCCAAACTCCTTCCCTTGTGCCCAGAACTTTAGCCATAGGCATGATACATGATGTTCAGCAGATGCACGGATGGAGTTTAGTACAGTTATTCTTTTTGTTGTATTTCTGTTTTTTCTGCAGATTCACACATTGGGCTGTGATTGTTTTTTGGACTATGTGGGAACATCATTGAGTCTATTTACTTAATAAAATGGTCAATGAAAGCTGGTGTTTGGCAGAGTTTATTTAAATAAAGTAATTTTTGTGTTGTGTCAGTGTTTCTTTTGTCATTTTATTCCAGTATTAGTAATAGTAAAACAGACACTTCTGTATTTCTAGTGCTGGGACTTGGTGTCAGCCTTGGGTTGACAAAAAAACACCACTGACTGATGACAAATCCCACTGCTAGTCATTGAGAGACGTGTGTCAGACACCTCTTTCACTAATACTGAAAAAATAATGGTTAAAAACTACACAACATAAAAACACTTTATTTAAATAGATGCTCCCCAACAACAGCCCTCATTTACCATTTTATTAGAGAAATGGATCCAACAGTGGTCCGATGTAGTCCAACAAGTCCCACATAGTCCAGAAGGGAAACCTGTAGAATACAAAAACACTAATCAGCATTTGGTTGACAGCTTTCTAGAGTTCCTAGAGCAGCACAAATACTAAATATCGTATCAGAGATAGGTAGACCCCCCTTTTAGATAGGTAACCTCAATAAAACTGTCAAAAATCTGATATATTGTCTTGTGGGAATGGAAGTAGAAAGTTTTCTCATCATTTTATCTGCAGGGTAAA
This sequence comes from Phyllomedusa bahiana, assembly GCA_025379985.1. NCBI lineage: Eukaryota > Metazoa > Chordata > Amphibia > Anura > Hylidae > Phyllomedusa > Phyllomedusa bahiana. The sequence continues at coordinate 21,524 of JAODAL010045317.1, read as the reverse complement.
AACTTCCATCAGAAATTAGAAATATAACAGAGAGGTTATAAATGAGAATATTCCCTCTTCTGGTGAAATGTAGTTCAGACTTTCTCCTAGTCCCAGAGCTCTGCTATTTCTAGCAGATCTCTTAAAAAATTTGAAAGCAAGTTATGTAAAAAGAAATAAATGTGAGGAGAAAGGGGAAAGCCTTGGGAAAGGGGGCGGAAACTCTTTCCTAAATCGGTCATTCACCCCCGGGGTTCCCTACTTTTAAAGGAAAAGTGCCCAAACCCTCCCCCTTTAAAGGGACACCCCCTCACTGAGACCTCACGGGACACTCCCCCATTGACTCCTCACAGTACACCCCCCCAAAAACTTAACGGGAAACATCTTTTAAATAAGACCGGAAAACCCCTCACTGACTCCTCTCATGACACCCCTCACTGAATGCTCATAGAACACCACAAACTGAGATCTAAACAGGCCCACTTACAGAGCCCCTTCACAGGACACCCCTCATTTGACCCCTTCAGGGGGAAAAACCCCTCCCCACTGACTCCTCCCCGGACCCTCTCGCGCCCTCCTAAACAGAACACCATCACTGAGACCCCCCACAGGAAAACCCCTCACTGACCCCCTCCAGGCCACCACCCCACGGACTTCAAAAAGGAAAACCCTTTAAATGGGGACCCTAAAGGGGCACCCCTCATTGAGACCTCACGGGGACCCCCCTCACAAAGGGACTACGGGAACCCCTCACGGGACCCTCACGGGGCACCTCTCCTGACCCCCAGGGGGAACAATCCCACTTTTTTTCTCACAGGACACCCCCCACTGACCCCTTTAAAAGGACACCCATCATGAGCCCTCACGGGAAAACCCTCACGGAGCCCCAAACAGGAAAAAAAAAGAAAAATTTTTAATTTAAACCCAAAGGGCGGTACTTTAAATTTTTTTTTAACTCCTCCACTGAAAATGGTTAAAGGGAGGAGATAAAAAGTAGCAGGGACTGACGGGGTTGATTAAATTATCTTTTTTTTTATTTTTGGTGGTGCTGCTTTTTTGCATTTGTAAGTAATGTGTAACACATTATCTGTTCTCAATCATTTAGCAACATCTTTTTTTGGCTGCCTTTGAAAAAACAGTCACCCCCACTGTCCTGTCCCACCATTTAAATTTCGGGGGGGGGGGACTTTGACATTGATGAGACGGGCAAGGGAAATTCAATGTATGGTATTACACCAGTTTGTGCCGCTTCTTTTCCCAGGTTGTAATTACCATCCTTTACACCCAAGGTAAAACCCTGCCCCCACTTATAACAATTTCCCCAAAAACACACTGCTTTTAAAAAAGACTTAAGTAATTTCAGGGGTTAAAAAATTGGGTTTTTAAGAGTGCGAGGATGAAATTAGTTGAGGATTTGTGCTTTAATAGAAAAATGAGAAAGGCAACAAAAAAAAAAACCCCAAAAACAATCCAAAAAAAAAAAAACTTTGTAAAAAAAAAAAAAAAATTTTGGGAGAAACAAAAAAAATCTTAACCCCCCTTTTTCAAAAAAAAACACAGAGGGCTCTTCGCCCCTGGGGGGGAGGAAAAATAATGGGACACATTTCAGTTTTGTTTGGGAACCCCGGTTTTTTGGGAAACCCCCTTCTGTGATAAGGGAAAATCTTATTCTTTGGGAAATGGGGAATATTCTTTTCTTTTTTTTCTGTCATTCCTCTTTCGGGTTGTGATGGGGGCTTTCAGGTTGGCCCACACAGACTCCATTTCCCCATCCTCTAAACCCGGGCACAGCCCAGGCCCAGGTACAAAAATCACACTCAGTCTGTAAAAAAAGGGGAAACCCCTAGTCGCTCTAAAAAACCATGCGCGGGGAAGCCTGTCTAAAAAGGTTTTTACTTTGATTTCAAAATGTGCTTTTTGGGGCCCGGGAAAAGATCCAACCGGGTTTTTCCATTTCATCCCCCCTTTTTTTTTAAATTTGGGTTTTGATGGCTCATGTCCCATTCCAAGCCCATCTCCCCTTTGTCCGGGAAAGCATCGGGCAAAACCGAGTCAAGCCCCCCTTTTTAATTGCTAAAAAAAAATTGAAAACCCAAAGGGGAAAAAAACCTAATTGTCGCTCCCAACAAATGCCCTTAAAATCTAAAAAATTAACATGTATACTTTACCCCCCCGGGTTTCCCCGGGTTTCCTTCCTAGGGTCACTAGACCAGGGAAAATCTCTGATGCTTTACTGCCCCCCAAAGCCGTGACTGAGGCCCTTGAGGGTGTGGCTTTGTGGGGGGCCCCCTGGGAAGTTTAGGGCTTTTATTGGGGAAAAACCCCTGATGTTTCTTTCCCCTCATGACAGAATCGGGAAAACCCACAAACCCTTTTGCACTGCTGTGTAGTTATCCTTGAAATTCAGTGCCGAATACGGTCCCAGAGCTTACAACCCCAGTCGGGGAACAATTGTTTTGCACTTTTAAAAAACGGAATAGCTTTTTTAGAATGCCACATCATTTTTTTACATCAGGGGCTTTTTTTAGTTTTTCCCCTTTTAGTGTTCTTTATAGCGCCCTGCCCTTTTTAGTAACTGGGTTCTCCAAAGTAGCTTAGGTTGGCCCACAAAGGAGAAATCTCCATAAAGATACTTTACTAAGGTGGGGAAACTTTTTTAAAAAAGTAACAATTGCGGGAAAGTCCCTAGGGTCCCTTCTGGGAAGCCCACTTTTCACTGTATTTCTGTCTCCCTCTTCAACACTTTTCCATCTTCTGCTCATAGATACCCATCCTCCCCCCAGTCCCAAGTAAAAAATCCCCTTTAAATTTCCCCTTTGTTCTGACCTTTAGACATCTATCACCCCCTTACTGCCTGGGGTCCTTTTCCTTTGGGTTCAAAAAATCTAAAATAAAGAACTTTAAGGGGCCCTAAAGACTCCTTAAATGCAGGAACCCAAGGGCAAAACAATATTAAAATCCTCTTCATTTGGGCATAGAAATTGACTTAAAATACTGAATTCTGCCCAAAACGCTTTAAATTTTGGAAGGGGAAATTTTAAAGAGCGGAAAGCACTTTGTAGCCACAATGCTGGGGGGAGTCGGCTGGTTGATGTGCGAAAACCCGATGACCGGGCCCTTTTAGGAAAGGAGACAGTGAGCGACATGTGGGGTGAGCAGTTAGCGCAGGGACAGTGTCAGGAGAAGACCCATTCCCCCGTTCCTTCCCAACATGGCTACAGCCAATATCAAGGCCTGGTTGGGCAAGCTAAAATTATTTGGGCGGCCCTTTCCGGGCACCCAAAAGGGTACGGGAGTGGGTGGGGGTTGTGAGGGGGGCTTTGGGGCCGATGCTGTCCCAACTTCAGTAGAGCAGGGTGTGCTCAGGGCTCCCGGAGAGGTTTAGCCATAATGTATAACCCAAGGAACGGCGGCACCATAGGAGCCCCTCCAGGGACCCTCCGGGGCCCTGGGTTTGCTAATCTACATGGGGGGCCAAAGATCGGGCCCTGGGAGGAAATATTAGGCAGCTAGGCTCTGTTGGGAAGAAAGGCCCTTGACCAGTTGTGGAGCTGGGACCCGGAATCCAAGGCCCTTCCCCCCTGTCCCCGATTTTTCCCTTTTAATGGCTTAAACCCCAAAGGGGTTTTTTTGGGGGAAACATTTTAAAAGTGATGGGTGGAGTCAGGTTTGGTTAAGAACCTCTTTTTAAATTGTTCCCTGTAGTTGTATCTGTCATGGTTTGTGTTTTAGGGACAAAAAGGTCCATTTTCGCCTCGACAACCTGGGGATGGTGGTGGTGATAAAAAAAAGTATCCACATCTTCCCCTCCTGTGGTTTACCTTTTACGGAACTTAGTTCTGTGGTGTCTCTGTCTGAATGCTTGGGTGCTTTTTATTCATGTTCTTGGGGTGCAAAAATCACTAGCTGACTCTCTCTCTTGATTACAGTGGGATCATTTTCGGTCTTTGGCGGCAGAAGCAAAGGCAGGCGGGATGGAGTGCCACAGTCATGAGTGGCTGATCCGGGCTTCCTTCTGGGCTGCATATGAAAGGACATGGGGAAATGGGAATCTTGGGTCGCTGACCTGGGTAAAGTGGTAATATATGGTAACAGGGCGGTCACTTTGCTTTATTTTTTGGGTTGGACGTCAACTGTGGGCTGGTCAGTTTCATAATTTAACTGTTTTATGGTACTTTGGCTTTTGTTCTTAAATTGCGAGGTTTGAGAGATGTCACAGTGTACTTTCTGGTTGGCCAGGCTTTGAGGGGCTTCTGAAAGCAAGGCATGCAAGGGTATTTTTTATGTCCAGTGTCTTTTCAGGGTTGGGAACTTGTTTCAAGAAGTGTGTAGCTCTTCTTCTGAGGTGTGGTTATTTCAGTTTGTGCTTTTTTGTTAGCCTTTTTTGTGAGTCTGAGGTTGGATGAATTTGTTTCCCGTAGCACAAAATGAGCGGGGAAAACTCCTAAGGGAACATGTTATGATGACGGATGGGAGATTGGAGTTTTGGATTTTGCATTCCATGACTGATCGGTTAGGAAGGGGATGCCAGGTAGCATTGTGTAGGGTGCAAGGTGTAAAAGTGTGTCTAGTTGCCTGATGAGAAGCTTGTAAGGAGACAAGCCCTGTTGAAGGGGGCTGCTCCTGTGTTATGCAAATGGTTCATTTCTGTCAGTTTACAGTGTTTTTTTGCTATTTTTTGTCAGCTTTAAGGTTAGATGTTTCGCAATTTGCAGCTCATTCTTTTCGTACTGGAGCAGCCACGGAGATGGCTGAGTGGCGTCTGCAACCTGTGATGGTCAGGCAGACTGAGAGAATGGGAATCAATCTTCTATCGGTCGTATGTCTGACCACATCTGGTGATTGGGGTGGACGGTTAGTGTCAGGCATAGGGCCAGTAGGGGTTATTTTTGATTGGTTGACTAAAATTTGTGCCTTTGTGCTACCATGTTTGATCTGGATTTTTGGTCACTCTTTTGTTTACTGTGAAGCCGAGAAAGCTAATGTGCCTGTAAATGGCTGGCAGCTTGGTTTTACGATATAAATGGTTCTGGTCTGTTGGTTAGGATTCAGAGGTTTGTTGTGGAATAGGGTTTTTTCCTGAAAATGTCCCAATTCAATATATTTTGATAGGCCCCCTGACGTACTTGTTTTCCATGTTGGAGGAACTGACCTGGGGTTGTGCTCTTGTAGGGACTTCTCAAGGCATGCTCGCGGTGGTGGTTGGAGGTCCTTGTAGTTTGTCAAAATTGTTTGTGGTAGGGGAACCCAAATGTGAGCTAGGGGTGGTGCAGCTGGGGGGTTTAATTTTTTCTTTTGGTTACATGCACTATGGTATAAGATATTTGTACACATAAAAATGTAAGCAATAATGCAAACAAAAGGTGCTTATCAATCTCAGTCATCAAACTAGTCAGAGCCCACTCGATAATCCTCTCAGTGAATATGGGAAGAAAGCTTCTTCTTGGGCAGCTCACTAATACTGATGATCATGCAGGAAAAACAATTCCACGATATGCCATAGAAACAAGATAGAAAACCAGGAAAAAAGTTTGCAGACCCACACGGGGAGAGGATTGGAGACACAAACTTTTAAATAGTGAAGCTTTTTGGATTGTGACATTGCAAACTCGCTTCCTGAAAGGTCTGAACTTCAAAAATGATCTCTTGTATTTTTATTAAGCTCCGGTTTTATTTTCCATAATGTAACTTATTTCATTCATTGTTTAGTATATATTTATGACATTTGTATGTGGTGTTGGTAGCACTTATGGTGTTTTGGTATTTTAGGTTTAAAGTTTGTTTTTAACTAGGCTTGGTTAATATTGGTCCAGATAATGTTTAAATACTATCACATGTGTTAAGGAAAGTAGCTGTGAAAAAGGGAAATATGATCGAAACTTAAAAAGATCTTTTCATATGTTGTAACTGAAAATACATATTTATGAAAATATTTAACAATTTTTAATGGTTGAGTAAATAAAGATTTTTTCTTTCATTTACGGGATAGTGCTGACTTCTGACGAAATTTTTTTCCCCTTTTGGGCCTTTTGAATTTAATCGAGAGTGTGTTTTTATGTGTGCGCCATTTTAACTTTGACTTTAAGCTGCTTCCTGCACTTTTGGTGTCCATCCAATCAGTGCAGAGCACAGAGAGCACAGAGGGGGGTCAAAAACATCACTGCTGAGGGTGTAGGTATCTCATTGGTGCAAAATCACAGACCCTTTATATATATATGTCCAAATGTATTTTTTGGGGAATGCCACTTGCATTTCACTCTCTCTACTGAATGCACTCTCTCTCTACTGAATGCACAGCTCTTTTTTCAGTCTGTCTTTTTCCCCCCGCCCCGCGGCCCACCTATTTCTAAAACAAATTTTACCCAAAGAAAAAGCTGTTTGTTAGATTATTTCAAGGGTTGGGGGACAGCAAGCAGGGGGGTTTCATAGACAGGTTAGTTAGGGTTTTTTATTTGCGGGGCTGCATCTTTCCCTTCTTTATTCTGAGTGCCCATATGCTTTGGGGGGGACAGATACAAGATACCGTTAGGAAATCTGCACTAAAAAGAAATCGCTTTAAATATACTGGTTTTTTTGGGGTTCCCCAAATTTATTCGTGCCCAAAATTTTCATTGTTCCACTTTTGGGGTTAGAGTTGTTGTAAAAGACTTTTACCAAATTTTTAACCTTTTTAATATTTCCCCTTTTTGAACATGGAGAAAAACAGAGGGGTAAGTGCAAGGAGGGGTTTTAGGACGTGGAGCTAGGGTACGGGATTTCCCCTCCCTTTCCTTGCTGCGGACAAAACGCAAGCGAGCACATCGTCCACGCCCGGAAAACCCTCAGGTGTGGGGAGTAGAAAAAACCCCTTTTCACTCCCCAAAAACCCCCAAAACCAAAAAACCCTGAAGTCGGAAATTTTCCCGGTTTTTTTCCTTGGGAAAGTGGCCTTTCCCCCCTGGGGGGAAACCCAGAAAGGATTCTGCCCACATTCCGGGCCGGGGTTTTTCCCCAATACCCGATTGGGTGAGCAGGCATTTCTTTTCCCCGAAAAACTGTCCCTGCCCTGAGCAGTCACCTGACAGGGAAAAAAAACCCCAGCGCGTTAGCTGCATCTGTTTCCATAAAAGTCCACCTTCCAGACAATGGCCTAGTAACCCATCAAGGGCATTACATCTCACGACTGTCACTGAGTTGGGTGGATGACCCCCCTCTGGGATAAGGGGTTCCGACGGACATCTTTCCACACGGGTGGAATAGGCGGGCCCAGATTCCCCAAACCTCATGGTTAGCACATGGCCAAGAAAACCAAAGCCTTTCTAAATTAATCTGTTTTGGAACCGTAAAACCCGGGTCAAAGCGTAAACTGTCTGCCACTCAGACGACCTGGCGGGGTGCTAAGAACCTGGTGCCAGGGCAAGGTGGTGGCGCATTGGGGGGAAATTCCTTTCGCCCTTAGGATCGGTTTACTTACAACTCACCCCTTTCCGGCACAAGTCCTGAACCTGGTTGTGCGAAATTTCTCAAGTGCTCCCCGGGGCTTGCTGCCTGCTGAGGGAAGGGTCGAGGTCTTGCTCAACTTCCGGCGTTCGCTTCCTGTTTTGGCCCAACGGCGCGTAGCAGCGTCATTGGCCTCCCCACAACCATTTATTGTTGACATGGCAAAAACTCTGGAAATTTAACTTTCCACATGCCCAGCATTGGGCAGCAGCATAATGCATTACGAGGTGTCGCTGGGCCGACAAACAGTGGTGTGGACCTCGAGGGTTTAGCCATAGAGAGTGGGGGGGCAGGTGAAAGATCTCTGCACCCTCCTTACATTTTGTAGACACCACCAAAATGGTCAGTCAGACATGCCTTTGCAGCATGAAAATTATGGAAATTTATTTTTCGGGAAACAATGTTAGAAACCGTGGCAGCAGGTCCCAACAGGAGGAGGGGAGGGGGACACGGGCGGAAACAGAGCCTTACTCCCGGGATGATGTAAAGCCCTACTTTTCCCCAAATTTATAGGTCTTTTTTTAGCGGCCGGTTTAGGGGGTTTCCCCAAAGGAAAGCAAAATTTTTTTTTTTTAAAAAATTTTTTTTTTTTTTTTTTTTGTTTTTTTTTTTTTTTTTTTTTTTATTTTTTTTTAAATTTTTTTCCCCCCACAAATTGACATAGAATGCAGGAAGGGAAAAGTGCCTTGACCAACCCCAGCATCTGGTGCTTTTTCACATTCTAGTCACGGGAACAGCGCAAGTGGCGCAGAGTGGGCAATGCCCAAAACCCGCTTCAGCGAAACAGCAGGCTGTGCGAAGCCACGGGTGACATTACAATATTTTTTACAACCCACCAATCCGCAAAGCAAGGCGCTTCAGAACACCCAAAACCGCTTTAAGACCAAGGTCCTCACTACCTGAGCTCAAAACTGATGTTTTTGGACTCGGTTAGACCCATTCGACTTCTGGGGGCCAAACGAAATAATGGTTTACTTTTTTCACAAACCCCCAAAGTTTTATCCTGCCCCCAGCTAGCGTTTTCTCGGAATTCACCTAAGCACAGTGCGGGGTGATAATGACAAACGATCCACTTCCCTTTTGAAGGGATCATTTAATTAAACAAAATGAAACAAATGGGTCTCAGCGATTTTATGCCCCATTTTTCCCAAAGTCCTGTAGTAAACTGCAGCACTCTCTTCCAAGTAAAAACACTTTCCCCGTCACTATTAACACAGCCCCTCTCAGTCAACAGTAGTCTTTCCATAAGTACTATGCAGCGTTTCGGGGCCCCATACAGCCAAATCAAATGGGGCCCCCCCCCATTAAATAGTTCCTATATTTTAAAAATATTTATGGGCCCTTTTTTTTTAACCCCTCGGGGGTACGCCCCATTGGCACCCCCCGGCAAAAAAGGGCATTAATTAGTGGGGGGGGGTGGGGAAAAGCGCAAGCTTTGGGAATCATAGCAGCCAAAGTTAGGGGTTTTTTTATTGCTGGTTTCAAACTTCCCATTTTATTCTGAAGTGCCCCAAGAGTTCATTTCTGCTTTTGGGGGGACAGCTAATGCAGAAGAAACCATTTGCAAATCTGCTATACCAAAATCCCGGGTGAAATACTGGTTTCTTTTCAAATTTTTTTCATGTCAAAAGGTCCCTTTTTTTCTTGTTTAAAGGGGGCAGCTACTTAAAGCACCATTGTAAATGCCTATTGATAAAAATGTCATTTCAAATCCTAATTTTGTCTTGAAAATTGTATTGAGTGTCAAAAAGGTCTATTTTGCTTCTACTATTGAGTGTCTAAAAGGTATATTTTGCTTTCACTACTGTAAAAGCCCTTTTAGTAAATGCCCCTTTTTAAAAATAATGAATAAAAATCCAATTTTTGTCTTAAAAATTTTTTTTTTCTGTAAAAAAAGGTCTTTTGTGATTTGGGGGACATGTACGTAAAGGTCCACAGAAAATGCCCTTTTTAATTTTTTTTTAATTTCAAATCCAAATTTTGTTTTGAAAATTTTTTTGGTGTCAAAAAGGTCATTTTTGCGGGGGTTTGGGGTTTTTTTTTTCATAAAACGGGGGCGGGGGGGAAACACGGGGGCGGGGGGGGTAAAATTGTCTTTTTTGAATTTTTTTTTAATTTCAAATTTCCAAATTTTTATTTATAAAAATTTTTTTGATTTTTAAAAAGGTTTTTTTTGCTTCTCTATTAGTGTAAAAAAGGCCCTTTTTTTCCTTTAAAATACTGTAGAAGAAGGGTTATAAATGCCCTTTTTAAAAAAAAAATGTTTTTTCAAATCTAATTTTGTCTTAAAAATTTTGTTTTGGGTGTCAAAAAGGTCTTTTTGCTAAGTTTGGGGGGCATGCTACTGTAGAAGAGACCTTTTAAAAAATTTTCCATTGAAAAAAATGTTATTTAAAATCCAAATTTTGTCTTAAAATTTTTTATTGTGTGTTTAAAAAAGGTCTTTTTCGGGGTTTGGGGGGACATGAAACTGTAAATAAACACAGAAAAAGTCCTTTGAAAAAAAATTTTTATTTCAAAACTTTTTTGGGGTCTTCAATTTTAATTGATTGTAAAAAGGCATTTTTTCGGGGTTTGGGGGGGTCATGCTATGTAGAGGGACACAGAAAAATTTTTCCTATTGAAAAAAATGTTATTACAAATCCAAAATTTTGTCTTAAAAATTTTATGTGTGTCAAAAAGGTATTTTTTGTTGGTTTGGGGTTCATGCAATGGTTTAAAAAACACATTTTAGTAATTTTCCAAAATTTCAAAAAGAAAAGGGTTTTTGGTTTTAAAAAAAAAGGGCCTTTTTTGCGGGTTTTTTGGGGGAAAACATGCTACTATAGGGACACCGTTAGTAAAGTCCTTTTGGGAAAACCCAAAATTTTTCAAATCCTGTCACTTATTTTTTTCATTTAACCCTTTGAAAGAAAAGAATTATTTTAGTCTCTAAAATTTTTTTCGTGACTCTTAGAGCCAAATTTCTTCAGTAATTTGGGTTCCAGGGTTTTCCATTTCCCCGGGTTTGGTTTATTTAATTCCCCCCTTCCCTCCTAAACCTGTAAAGGTATAAAAAATTAAACCCTTAAATTTTCCCACCATTGATTTTAAAGGGGTTTAAAGAAAAACTCGAGATCGACTCGACCGTCGAATGGATCTTCTCAAAAATTGAGAATCGACACAATCTCTACCTTTTTAGGGGTCGCTCAACACTACCAAAGTGTGAACGCCATGAAAAACCCCTGCAAACATAGCTCATTTTCATTTTGTTTTTTCATTTCACCCATTTTTTTATTTTTTTACAGTTTCCCCAGTTTTCATTTTCTGAAGTGGTTTAATGGGACTATTAAACAGAAAAAACTTGGCCCCACAAAAAAAAAGAAACTCATAAGCCATTGCAGATGGAAAAATCTCCCAAAATGGAAGGGGGAAAATCCCCAGATGGCGCTTGTTTGGTACCGGTTTAGGATCCCGTGTCCCCCCCATTTGGGGGACGAAACTTTAGGTACTGCTGGTTTTCCCTACAACGCCAGGGGTCCCGCTCGCTATGACTCCAACAAGCCATAGTCAGTAGCAGTGACTGTTAATCACCAATCGTGGAGTGCTTAGGACTGCCATGGCAGGCAGAAACCAGGCCTGTGTGACGCCCGTAAGAGTGTACTGAAATCTAGACTGCACTTCACTAGCATAATACATAGCAATGTAGTAGTGTACACAAAAGTATTACTGCACATTATTAAAGTGATCAAAAGAACACATAGGCTGGTCCCATAGTGGGACAACGAAAATATAAAAAAAAAACAGGAAAGAAATAAAATGTTTGAGCATATTAAATTGTAATAAAAAAAACAAAAAAGTGAAACCTATTTTGATTGAATCGATTGCCGATTTAAAAAAAAAAATCTCTATCAATCGCCGATTTCCATTAAAGTCAAAGGGAGAAGATGATCAGGTTAATTTTTAAACTGAAACAGGTGAGGAGAAGCTGAAATTACCAACCAGAACAGTAACCTGGATACATGGTACAACTTAGTGAAGACAATTTGGCTCTAGGAGTCACAGAAAAAAATTCACAGGCAAAATAATTGAAAAGATGAGGACAGCGTAGCTATAGCAGCTGCTAAGGGGCCCCTTTGACACATAAGAAGATATTGGTATTGGAAATTGCACATGGTAACTGGCAGGAGCCACCTATCACTTTTCGCACCACAGCCCAAGAACATGTCATATATGTGGTGGCAGCAAGAACATCCCAACGGGAAACACAGATGTTCAGCAGGCAGGGCCGTAGTAATAGGGGGTGCAGTGGTAGCCAGGGCTGCCGTCAGTCATCTATTAACCATTTCAGGGCCCCATGCAGCTAAATTAATTGGGGCTCCCAGACATTACTAGTTCCTGTTTTTAATATATCACTGGGCCCTTTTTTGATTAGGGCCCCTGACTGGAGTACTTCTCTTTTGACACCCCTGGTACCTCTTTTACAGTAGCCTGACCCCAAAACCAGCAAAAAAGACCTTATGGACACTTAAAATAAAACTTACAAGAAGAAATGAGTATTTGAAATAAGATTTTTTTCAATAGCAGTTTTATTAATGGTATATTTTACAGTGGTCTGACCCCAAAACCAGCAAAAATGACCTATTGGACACTCACAATAAAATTAGCAAGAAGAAATGAGTTTTTTAAACAAGATTTTTGAGAATAGGACATAGACTATCGCTGTCCTTTACAGCAGCAGACAAAGTCATCCTCTTGGGCCTCTTGATCTTTTGAAATGCTTTCTGACCCCACCCACATTGTGTCATCAAAGAGCTCTTCAGACTATGGATTATCTAGTGCGGTCTGTTTATTTGGTGACATTTGGTCCGTCTTTGCATCAGTTTGGACTGATGATGATGATGGCGATATTTGTGGCTGTGACTGAAATGAAGAGAAGTTAAAACCATTGGCTGCAGGGTGTATTAACCACTGACGAACAGATTGGCGTCACTCTTCAGAAATGACACGCACAGGAAACCGACCAAGGCCATGTTCAAAAATATAAATATTAAAAAGGTCAAGATTTGTTCACAATCTCTTTTTGAAAAGCTGTACTCCAAAGACAGCAAATCACAAGTGTTCTTAAATCCCTATAATTTCCAACTGGTAACTACGATTAGAAACAGAATTTCTATGGAATATCTGTGAAATGTGGACTTGGAAGATGAAAAATGGAAGAACGGGGTCTTGTACACTGGCTGTCCCCCCAAAACTGCAGCAAGGAACTGAAAAAATGAGGACTGCATAGCTACAGTAGGTACAGCGATAGTAGCTGCTACGGGGTCCCTTTGACACATAAGAAGATGCCGGTATTGGAAATGGCACATGGTAACTGGCTGGAGCCCCCTATCACATTTTTCACCAGAGCCCAAGAACATGTAATGTATGTGGTGACAGCAAGAACATACTAACGGGGAACACGGGGGGCGTAGTTATAGGGGGTGTAGTGTTAGCCAGGGCTGCCGCCAGTCATCTGTTACCAGTTTCAGGGCCCATGCAGCTAATTCAAATGGGACCCTACCCATTACTAGTTTCTATTTTTAAAAATATTATTATTAGAGATGGGCGAATGTCCCGAAATTCGTTTCGTTCACTTCGTCGAATTTCTCGGCAAAAAATAACTTCGTTCCAAATTACTTCGGGACGAATCACGTTAAAAAACAGCTATTTCCAGGCTGCACAGAGCCTGCAGGGTGCTGTAGAACGTTGTGCCATGCTTAAATATGCAGAGGGAGCTTGGTTTGGTCTTCATACAATGTTGTGTTTTAGTATGACACGCACATGACTGCCGCCGCTCTTAGAATCGCTTCACTATAAAATTCTCTGGGCACTTAAGAGGGCAAAACTGACCAAAAAACTGAAACGGGAATGTCGCCTGATAAAGTCATGCCAGAGAAAGCTGGAAAAAAACAAGCTGAGAGCTCAGGTGGCAACATTAGTGACAGAGTGTGGAGGTGATGGCGGCAGCCACAGCAGCATGAGGTCAGACAGTGGCACAATGACATTCTGGAGGTGGCAAAAACAGTAATAGGCCACAGAGTGGCACAATGACACAGTGTGGAGGTCACGGCAGCAGCAGCATGAGGTCAGACAGTGGCACAATGACAGAGTGTGTAGGTCACGGCATCAGCCACAGCAGCAGCATGAGGTCAGACAGTGGCACAATGACAGAGTGTGTAGGTCACAGCAGCAGCCACAGCAGCAGCATGAGGTCAGACAGTGGCACAATGACAGAGTGTATAGGTCAAGGCAGCAGCCACGGCAGCAGTATGATGTCAGACAGTGGCACAATGACACGGTGTGTAGGTCAGGGCAACAGCCACAGCAGCAGCATGAGGTCAGACAGTGGCACAATGACATTCTGGAGGTGGCAAAAACAGGAATAGGCCACAGAGTGACACAATGACACAGTGTGGAGGTCACGGCAGCAGCAGCATGAGGTCAGACAGTGGCACAATGACAGAATGTGTAGGTCACGGAAGCAGCCACAGCAGCAGCATGAGGTCAGACAGTGGCACAATGAGACAGTGTGTAGGTCACGGCAGCAGCCACAGCAGAAGCATGAGGTCAGACAGTGGCACAATGACATTCTGGTTGTGTCAAAAACAGGAGTAGGCCACAGAGTGGGACAATGACACAGTGTGGAGGTCACGGCAGCAGCCACAGCAGCAGCATGAGGTCAGACAGTGGCACAATGACACAGAGTGTAGGTCACGGCCGCAGCCATAGCAGCAGCAAGAGGTCAGACAGTGGCACAATGACATTCTGGAGGTGGCAAAAACAGGAGTAGGCCACAGAGTGGGACAATGACAGAGTGTGGAGGTCACGGAAGCAGCCACAGCAGAAGCATGAGGTCAGGCAGTGGCACAATCACATTCTGGGGGTGGCAAAAACAGGAGTAGGCCACCAGTGGGACAATGAAAAATGTGGAGCACGGCACAGCCACAGCACAGATGAGGTCGACAGGGGCACAAGACACAGTGTAAGGTCAGACAGCAGCCAAGCAGCAGATGAGGTCAGACAGTGCAAAATGACACGTGTGAAGATCACGGCAGCAGCCACAGCAAGCATGAGGTCAAAGGGGGAAAAATGACTTCGGAGGGGAAAAACAGGAGTGGCCACAGAGTGGGGACAATGACACATGTGGGGCCCGGGCAGCAGCCCAGCAAGCATGGGGTCAGACAGTGGCACAATGACAGAGGTGGAGGGGGGTGGCAATACGTCCGGGTAAAGAGGGTTTGGTGGCAGATGGAGAAACTGGCACAGGGGTGTGGCATAAGGCGGGGGGCGGCATCAAATAGTGGCTGAAGCGGGTAGTTTAAACCCAGACTCATTTCTCACATTTTGGGGTGAGGCGCAGGCTGATTAGCTGAGCCTAAGGCTTTGGGTTTGTTGGGGGAAATCCTGGCCGACCCACGCCTGTTTCATCTTGACAAAGGTCAGTCGTTCCAAAAATTTCCCGGGGACAAGGGGGTCTCCTGGGAAACGATGGCCCCCCCCCGCATTGAACCCCCCTTTGATGCCACACACTGGCCGGGCAGGACAGTTCTCCACGCAAACTCGGAAAGTTGCGGCCACACACCCATTTGGTGCCCATAGTCCAGGGATCTTCTAACGGGGGGCAGAATGCGCCAAGTAGGCCACCCCCTGTTGGTTCAGGGTCTCTCTGGGTCCTGCTGCTGTGCGCGGCGACGCCCTCCTCATAGGCGGGCGAAATGAAGCTCCCCATCAGTGACTCTAGACTTAGGTTGCGCTGATGGAGCGGGTACTGCTCCGCCCCCCCAACCTTCCCCCGCGGGCCGCGCAGTAGTATGTGAGGTGAAAACCCCCCCGATCAACCGTCAGAGGGGGGACTGCGCCATAGGCAGGGGCCAACTCCACGGAGGTTTCCCATAGTTTTTGATTTTGTCCTCCCTCTAAAATGGGGGAAAAAGGCTCCCCTTTTGCCGGTAGCGGGGGGTCCCAAAGGGTGGAGACCCAGAATTCATCCCCTGCCGATGCTGACAAATTGGCTGTAACAGCCAGGAAAATCAGCATCCCTGGGGCCATCTGCACAAGTGACCCCGAGGGCTCCCTCCTCCATTTTCACTGATACTGCCACGGTGCTTGCGGGTCACTGCCTCGTCTCCTCATCTCCATCTACCTCCCCAGCTCCCCCCCTGCTCCTCCTTCTTGTCCCGGGGCAAAAATCCACTCATTTCACCGACAATGCTTCTGCTCCCAATATCCTCCTCCTACCCTCCATTTCGTCCAGGGGCTCAGTGGCCCCAGATGAGTTGCCACATCCCAGTCCCCTGCCCAACAGATTTTTTTAGTCTGTTCCAGGGGCATGAAACAGTAATACGTTATTTATCCCGAAATCCTGGCGACTGACAAAAACGTGGCCCTCGAATGGCCTCAACAAAAAGGCAGGTGTCAGCATGAGCTGCCCCGGCTGACATCAATTACACAGGCAAGTCTCCTGTCCGCCTGGATCATCAAAAACGTTAAGGCCTTTCTCTGTTCATACAGTCGGTCCAAAAGGCAGGGGAATTCCAACGGGGGGAAACACGCTATCAGAGTGTGTTTGGGGGGGGCCGTTCTGCCGCTGCAACTCGGGAAGTGTTCCTGGCTTTTTAGGAAGGATGAAGTGCATGCACGCTTCCCGCCATTTTCGAATCTTTTGAAGATCGGTGGAAAACTTCAGGAACCCTTTTTCCAAACCAGATTAAACTGCGCCAGCAGGGGGCATGGACCCCCCTCCTCGGTGCAGCGGGACACCATGTCCCCCATTTTCCGTCACCAAAGGTTCCCATTTTCATTGGGGCGGGGAAGGCACACATCGATTTCTTTTCTGCATGACGCGGGGCAGTTTCCCCCACTGTGGACTTTGTTCGCCGAGGCAAGCCAGGTGTAAAAATGCGTGACACTGCTGTGTCCCCACGATGTGGGATGATGGACAGTACTTGGGAGGCTGAGAGGGGGGGTGGTGGGGGAGAGGAGGAGGGGGACAGTGGCGCAGGAGCCGCAGTTTGACAACGTGGAGGAGAAAGCCCGTCCCTATCCAAGTTTTGTGTGCCTGGCCGGGAAAACACATTCCCCTGGGCCCCAAAAGGACATGTACTGGGGCCCGACCATATTACAGTCCAACTCCGCGCTGCCCTGCACCTGGAACAAACGAAAGCTCAAGGATGGCCCCTCTTCTGTTCTACATATTTTTTTAATTGGGTACTGCCCCTTTTTTGGGAAAAAAAATTACGGCTTGGAACTCCCTCCGGCTCGGCACAAGCCTTTAGTTCTCGAACGGTGCAGATCCACCCTTTGGAAAGGGAGGGACTGCGCACCAAAAACTTGGACAAAATAGGGTCAGCTTCTGCACCCTTTGGTGGTTTGGGCCATACTGTTGTCTCTTTTTCAAACGCCCCCGCGAACGATGCTGGGGCCAAGAGTAGCGAGGAGAGGAGATCGGGCGGGAGATGAATCAAAGAGAAACAGCTCCCTTCTGCGAGGTGGTGGAACCCTTGATGGCGCAAAGGCATGCTGCCACGGGGGGGTGCTGCGGTGTGCTGCTGCGGCAGGGGGGACCACCCATTAGCGACTTTTCTCCCGGGCCCCCGGGGTGGGGACCTGCTGTGTTGACCAGGGCCGTGGTGCCAAAGTTTTTTTCCCTGGCCAGGGTTCACTTTCTGCTTACAGATTTACATATACCCAAATTCGGCTCCTCCGTTTTCTTTGCAAAGAACTGCCAACTGCCGAGTAAGATTTTACATGGACTACTTTCCGCCGCTCCCCGCGAGTCCAAGTCCGCTACTTTCTTGGACCTCGAGCGGGTTTTTTTCTCTTGGCCCCTTGGCTCCCCACCTCTCACTGCTGCAAAACCTGCGCTCCGCCACACACCCCTTGGGCTGCCCGCTCCTGACGCGCGAGCTGACGCCCTCTTCTCCTGACAAATTTTAAGCCCTTGCCTCACCCGGGTCCCAAGTGGGCGGCTACATCATACATTTTTTGGTTTCATCCACGCTGTCCTCATCACGGTCTTGGTATGCAAATGACCCCCCACAACAGGGCCTCCCCTGCCACTCTCCACATCTATACTTTGCCGCCTACTGCAAGAACAGGGGTATTGGCCCCATTTCTTTGCTGCCAAGTAGTGATGACTGCCCCCTCAAAGGTTCATCCTCGATATAGGGCGCGAGCCCAGACCACATAGTAGATCTCTGGCTGAGGGAACCGGGGGGGACAGAGGCGGGTTGAGGACAGGTGGGGGGGCCCCTGACCCCTCCCGGGGCCCTGCCAAATAAGTGTTTGTCGACTTCCACCGACTATTGGGGTGGGTTCAGATGTCATCTGGGAGGAAAGGATGACCTAGTCAACCAACAAGAAACCCTTGGTTTTCTATCAGACACGGCCGCTAGATGAAGCGGGGGTTGTGGCCTCACCCAGTGACCCCCCGCGCGAGTCCCCCCTTTCTGTGCTGCGACCCGGGCCCTCCAGGAATATTTGTGCCTCTGCCCCTTGCGGGAAGAGCCTGCCCCCCTCTCTTCTGACTACTTTTGTTTTAAAATGACAGACCTGTTTGATGAAGATATCGTATAATAAATACACACCCGTATTTGACTCAAAAAACCCCCAAGAACTTGGTAACCTTGGATATAAATTGCGCTCCACCAAAAGGAGGAAAAATTACTTGATGTCCGTTTAAAACTTGTGTATTTTACTGAAAATAAAGGCTTAATTTTTTTAGTGTTGAGCGTTTTCGTTGACCCCTCGACTCGGGCGTGGTGATAGTGACCATCATCGACAAGATGTCGATAGGGGCATCGATTATGGCATGACCCTTAAAGTCTATGGAGAGCAAACAACATTCATTCTTTCACCCAAACAGGGCTGGAGAAGTGAATTAAATCACAACATCAAAAGGATACGTGCTACATCTTTGGAACACAATTAGGGTTTTAAAAGCCAGGAGAAAAAAGAACACAACATTCACTATCCTTGTCTTGTACCACAGCATGAACCTTAAACTTGCATCACCCACAAATTAAAAAGTGCCAGAAGGCAGTATTATTTGAACCATCATCTTACTTGAACTGGACATTGAATATCCCTGTCCTGGAACGCAGCATGAGCCCCAAACCTGCATTACCCCCAGATTTAAAAGTGCCGGAAAAAGGAGTCTTTCAACCACCATTTTTAGTTGAACTGGACATTGACTATATCTGTCCTGTACCGCAGAATGACCATTAAACCTGTCTGACCCACAGATTCAAAAGTGCCGGGAAAAGGAGTCTTTCAACCACCATTTTAGTTTCACTGGACATTGACTATACATGTCCTGGGCCACAGCATGAGCCCCAAACCTGCATGACCCCAGATTAAAAAGTGCCGGAAAAAGGAGTCTTTCAACCACCATTTTAGTTTCACTGGACATTGACTATACCTGTCCTGGGCCACAGCATGAGCCCCAAACCTGCATGACCCCAGATAAAAAAAGTGACGGAAAAAGGAGTCTTTCAACCACCATTTTAGTTTCACTGGACATTGACTATACCTGTCCTGGCCACAGCATGAGCCCCAAACCTGCATAACCCCAGATTAAAAAGTGCCAGAAAAAGGAGTCTTTCAACCCCCATTTTAGTGTCAACGGACATTGAATATACCTGTCCTGGGCCACAGTATGAGCCCCAAACCTGCATGACCCCCAGATTTGTGGCCGTGACTGGGAGGACGAGGAGGTAAGACTGCTGGATGCAGGTTGCATTAACCACTGAAGGACAGATTGGCGACGCTGTTCATTACTGAGATTCACAGGGCCCTGACCCAGCAATGACAGGCCTGACGGTCCTGCAACTGACGATCCGCTGGCATGCGTGTTGTCGCCAGCACTGGAAGGAGCACCTTCTCTCGTACCTCTACCTCCATGTCCTACCCCCCTCTTTGCTCGCTTACCACCTGAATTTCGCTCCATGTTCAGAAATATAAAAATTTGAGAAGGTATGGAAGAGCTTTGGAAAGTCTCTTATTAAAAGACGGCAAATCACAGCTATTCTCAAATCCCTCAAATCAAAACAAAATTGCTGGATTCAAATATAACTGCAAAGTAGATCTATCAACAAAGCTGGCCTGCGCCAAAGTAAAAAAAAACACGTATCTGAAATGTATTCGGATAACACAAGGTATTTTTGGCACCTATCAATTCACCTGTGGTGACTATAAAATTGCTGTATTCAAATTTAAGTGCAAGCTGCCTCAATGAACAAAGCTGTAGTACGCCAAAGTCAAAAAACACGTATCTGTTATGTATTCATATAATACAAGGTATCTTTGGCACCTATCAATTCACCTGTGGTGACTATAAAATTGCTGTATTCAAATTTAACTGCAAAGTAGATCTATCAAAAAAGCTGGCCTGCGCCAAAGTGAAAAAACACGTATCTGAAATGTATTCGGATAATACAAGTTATTTTTGCACCTACCAATTCACCTGTGGTGACTATAAAAATTTCTGTATTCAGATTTAATGCAAGCTGCCTCAATGACAAAGCTGTAGTGCGCCAAAGTAAAAAAAACACGTATCTGTTATGTATTCGTATAAACAAGAAAATTTTTGGCACCTTTCAATTCACCTGGGTGACTATAAAATTGCAGGATTCAGATTTAAGTGCAAGCTGCCTCCCAAAGAACAAAACTGTAGTGTGCCAAAGTCAAAAAACATGTATCTGTTATGTATTCGATAATACAAGATATTTTTGGCACCTTTCAATTCACCTGTGGTGACTATAAAATTGCTGGATTCAAATTTAAGTGCAAGGTGGATATATCAACAAAGGTGGAATGGCAAAATTGAAAATGAACACCTATCTGAAATGTATACTGATAATAAAAGTGGAGTTTTGCACCTAACAAAGAGACCTGCAGTTACTAGAAAAGATGTGTATCCTATAAGTTCAGGCTGCCCAATATCCAGGAAATATTTCAATAGAAAACTGTTAATAATAAAGCTATTGCAGTGCAATGTCTACACTAAGTCTTGGTGACCTTTATCCAGTATTCTTTATAGAGCTTGTTTGTGTTCGCTCGCGGGCCTACCCCTTCTCTCCCCCGTGACTTTACAGCGGTAGATGCTCCTTTAAAATTCTCTACCTAACTACATAAAATCTTCCAATCTCTAATCTAACTAAATTGTAAGGATCACAGCTAATAGTAGAGGTTTCTCTGTGAAGAAATAGAATAATTTCGCTGAGCTGTTTGGACACAAGCAGAGCGCACGTCCTTCTGCTCTGAGATGCTGAGAGACACTGAGGCTGAAACAGGAAACGCTGTTCTATGTAAAATGAGGTCATGTGATTTTTCCAGCCAATCGCAACCATGCACATCCCAGTCATGACGTCGCACACACATCTCACCCTGCTCTATTCTATAAGCTGATTTGCTGGCCGCCAAAATTACAGGAAGCGGCGAAAATGGGGCGATCTTAATAGATGCACAGATTTTAACCTAAATTATTGCATGATCTAAAAATTTCGATAAACATAAAAACTGTGCCGACTTCAACTTTGTCGATAATAATCGCTCAACACTATTAATTAACCTTCGCATATGAATTATGCTACAGAATTTCTTCTGTGGCGGTGAAAATGAAAGTTTCTTTTACTGAGTGCAACTGCAGAAAAATACTTAGTTAACCCTTGGATGTAAATTGCGCCAAAGAATTGAGCCACCACAAACTTCTTGCTTTGTAGCGTGTTACAATGCGGTGTTTTTTACGCCACACAACAAGAGATAAAATTGTAATTAACCTTTGCTTGTGAATTAGGCTACAGAAAAATGTTATATTTTGGCGGTGAAAATGACGGTTTCTTGGAGTCACCACAGCTGAAAAACAACGCTCAATTAATCCGTGGATGTAAATTGCGCCAAAGAATTGAGCCACCACAACTAAATTGCTTTTTAAAATTGTTACAATGGGTGTTTTTTACCCACACAACAAGAATAAAGTTGTAATTAAACCCTTTTCTTTTGAATTAGGCACAGGAAAAATGATATGTTTTGCGGTAAAATGCGTT